>JAKTXL010000003.1:95913-108418 GCA_030582535.1 Insectozyma bohioensis | reverse complement strand
TACAAGTAATAACAAAAGTAACAAATTTTCTTTTTTTTTTTTTTTTTCTTTTTTTTCGTTTTTTCTTTTTTGCTTAAAATAAAAAAAATTAACAATCCATTAAATTATATCTTTTTCTTTTTAAGGAGAATGAAATGAGCTTTTCTTTCTTTTAGTTTTTATTAATTAATAAATTAATTACTTAATTAATTCTTCTCTATATCATGTTCATGTTCACCATTTTGATCTTTAATAAAATTAATAATTTTATTTTGAATATCATTTTGATTATCAATTAATGTTTGTTCTAAAATTTTAATATCATTTAAATGATCATTAGTTAATTTTTTAATTTTAATTTCAAATAAATCATTATCATGTTGAATTTTAGAAGTAATTTCTTTATTTTTAATTAATAAAGTTTCTAATAATTCAAAAAATTTTTGTTGTTGTTCATGATTTGAAGAAATTTCTTTTAGATGATTTATAATATTAAATAAATCTTGATTATTTGAAGATGTTGAAAGATTTGATTTAATTGGTGAAGGAGAAGAATCTTCATCATCATTATTATCTAATTCTTCTTTTTTAGTTTTTCCAATAAAATTAGTTTTAACTAAATTATTATTTTGTAATTTTAATTGTTTAATTTTATCACTTAATTCATGTAAATCTAATAAAGCAAATTCCAATTGTTCAATTGAACTATTTGAATTAATTTGTTTAAAAAGATAATATTCATCAGAATCAATTTCAGATAAAGTTTCAGGTATTACATGATCATGATTATGAGGTAATATACCATTATTTAAATCTTTTTTACGTTGATTATTTGCTTTTTTAATAGCACTTGCCAATTGTCTTTGTAAAGTACGTACTGTAGGTACAATTAATTCTTCACCAATAGATAAACCTTCATTATATTTTAATTGATAATATTTATTTTGAATAATTTCCCATTTTTTTGTTTGACTTAAAGAACGATCACCAACATATTTAAAAGGTTTAATTTGAACAATTAAAAATAAAATTAATTTAATATCTTGTACAGATAATTTAATTCGATGGGGATTTCTCATATGAGCCAAAGCTTGTGTAGCAGTATTTGCTTCATTTGATTCTTCTATTAATTGATCATCAATTTGTTCCGAATCATTATCATGATGAATTATTGAAGTATCAACATTTATTAACGGATTTCTATTCCCGGTGGAAGAAGTATTAATATTTGAATTTGTATTACTTATTGAAGTATTTGTATTACTTATAGATGTATTTGGATTTGTTGAAATATTTGTTGTGTTTTGATTATTTGAAGTATTTGGATTTGTTGTTGTTGTTGTTTTCCTAATTTCATTTGAAGAAGATGATGATGATGATGATGAACCTTCAACTACTTTTCTAGTAGAATGATCTTCATCTTGTATAGGAGGTTTCTTGAATTTATAATCTTGTGTCGATGACATGACAATTTTTATATGTAAAAAAAAAAAAAAGCTCTATAAATATATATCAATCAAAGTTATGATTTTCCAATTAAAAATATAAAAAAAAATTATTTTTATTTAAAAAAAAAAAAAGAATCTCTTTATATTTTTTTTTTTTATTTATTTTTATTTTTTATTTTATTTTTTATTTTATTTTTATTTTTTTTTTTCTCTCTGTTAGAAAAATAAAATAAGGGGGGAATAAAATAAATAAAATCAAAAGAAAGGAATATTCAAACAAATAAAAAATCTAGTACTTTTGGAATAATAATAATAGTAGTAGTAGTAGTAGTAACAATAGTAATATAGTAGTAGTGGTGATACTAGTGGTGATACTAGTAGTAATGGTAGTAGTAATAGTAGTAGTAGTAGTAGTAGTAATAATAATAATAAGTAATAATACAATAGTTAAAAAAGAAAGAAAGAAAAAAAAGAACACACACACCCTCTTAAAAATCAAACAACTTTTTTTTTAAAAAATGTCTCTCTTTTATTTTACTTTGAATGTCTCTCTCTTTTAATACAAAAGATATTTAATTTCTTTATCCTATTCTATTTGATTCCAATTGATTATGGGATGAATGGGATATATTCGAATTATTAAATGAATGTAATTGTAGTAGCAATATATATATAAAAAAAAAATCAAAAAATATTTGGTAGGTGGAAAATGGAATCAAAAATTTTTGTCTTATAAATTTTTTTTTTTTTTTTTTTTTTTCGTTCTAATTTTTTCTTCTGGGATTTTTATTTATTTATTTATTTGTTGTGATTTGATTTGATTTGATTTGGATTTAGGATTTTTGGACTTGTTTAAAATTAGTGTAGAATCTAAATCTTTTTTATATTATATTATATTCTTTTTCTATTTCTATTTCTAATCAATTTAAAAATGGATTGTAATATATAACAACTCTGTTAAAACTAGATCTTGAAATACTGGGGGAAAAAAAAAAGAAAAATAAAAGAAATAGGAAGTAGTAGTAGTATATAAGAATCTCGTGGTGCTATTTTTTTTTTGGTTGTTGTTGTTGTTGTTGTTGTTGTTGTTGTTGTTGTCAGTTTAAACAAACAGTTATTTTTTTTTTTTGTTGTTTTGTTTTCTTTTTTATATAAAAATTTTTAATTTTCTTTTTTAACAGTTTTTGGAAATTTTGATTGTTTGAATTTT
The DNA here is from genome assembly GCA_030582535.1 of Insectozyma bohioensis. Taxonomy (NCBI): domain Eukaryota; kingdom Fungi; phylum Ascomycota; class Pichiomycetes; order Serinales; family Debaryomycetaceae; genus Insectozyma; species Insectozyma bohioensis. The sequence goes on along the minus strand of JAKTXL010000003.1, from coordinate 105,781 downwards.
TCTATTTTTTTTTCCTTCCTTTCTTTTCTTTCTTGAAGTAGGTCCTTTCAAATAAATGTAATGGATTCTGTGTTATATTTAAAACTTATTTGGTTTCAAAATTGTTTTATTGTAGTTTGTAATACTTGTTTTGTTGTGTTGTGTTGTTGTCTTCTCTTTCTCTTTATTTAGTGATTTTAAAGAAGTAAAATAACTAACTTTGTTAAATTAAATATTGTGTTAACTAAAAAAAGTGTACAAGTATATCCGAAATTATTATATTATAATATTACAATATATTATCTAATTTCTTTTTATTTTTTACTTTTTTGTATTTTTTGCAATTGCAATATAATTTATGTATTTGGTTAATTTGTAACCTTTTTATTTTAAACTATTCAACAATCAATCGAATAATATTGTGTTCAAAATTAATTTAATTTAATTTAATTTAATTTATGATTTAATTTAATTTATAATTTATAATTTAACTTATAATTTAACTTATAAATTTATAATTTAATTTGTTTTTGTTGTATTATTATTATAATAATAATAATAATAATAATAAAAATAATTAAAAACAAAAAGTTTAAAAAAGTATTTGATTATATTTAGAAAAATTTATAATTATATACAATAATAAATAAATTTAATAACCTTTAAATCAATTCTATTAATATAATATAATATAATATAATATAATATAATATGTATTATGTATATATGTACAACAGTGTAAGATATGAAATTAGTTTTACTCTTTAAAACTTTCTCCTCCTCCATCTAAAAATACAATAAAAAAAGAAAGAAAAAAATAAAATAATAAAATAAAAATAAAATAAAATAATAAAATTAACCAAAATATTTTTCATTTACATTTACTTTAGAATGTGATTTGAAACTAAACTAATTTAAATTAAATTAAAATTAAATTAACCCTGATTATCTTTAAACTTTCATTATCACAATTACAATTAATTTAAATTTTTATATTTCCATTGATTAAGCTTTCACAATAAAATAATAATAATAATAATAAAATGTTCCCAAAATTGGGTGCGAAGTTTAAAACTATACTGTTCAGATTTTCTTATAATATAAAAAAATTTATTTATAAAACTTCTTATGTCATTTAATAAAAAAAACTTTAATATATCTATATTTCTATTTTGAGGTTAGTTCTTACTTTACTTTAGTTTAGTTTATAATAACCTCTGTAGTTTTGTTTTTTTTTTTTAGTTGTTGGATATGGTAATGTTTATCAACTAAAAAAAAAAATCAATTCTAGGGCCACCAACACCCACCTCCTCTGGTTTTTTTAAACTAAATTATTTATTATTTATTATTTTTTTTTAGTTGAATTGCTTTGAACTTAGGGCCAAAGCGCAAGTCTAAAAAAATAACAGCTAACATTTTATTAATAAAAGATAACAACAGATGGAATTTAATTTAATTTAATTTAATTTAATTTTAATTTAAAAAATTTAATTTTAATTTGAACTTAGTTATTAAGTTAAAAGGGGGGGGTGGAGAGTGAAAGTGAGAGTGAAAGTGAAAGTGTAGAGTATAGGATAGAGTATAGTATAGTAGACTAGACAAAGCAAATCAAATCAAATATATATTTTGATATAGTCATTTTTCCACATTTTCGTTCTAATTTTCTTTTCTTTTAGTTCAGTTTTTTGTGTGCATGTTTTAAATCAGTATGAGAGAGGTATGCCGGGTCCACGCGTAATTTCATTTCAATTGACAACGGTCAAATTCAAACTCAAACTCAAACCCAACAACAAACAACACAAACAATTAAAATAATGGTTTGATTTTGTACTATACGTTATTCATATAATAATATATATATATAAGATATAGATTTGAAAAAAAGCTTGCTTTCTAATCTGACTATTTTATTGGTGGTTTTGATTTTGTGTTGATATTGATGATTTGGGATTTTTTTATTTTTTTAATGTAAAGAATCACCAAACCCAAATACTAAAAAACGCCAAAAACCAATTAATAAGAAAGTTTGATATATTTCAATTATAATTGCTAAGAAAGGGATCAAAAACAATGAAAATAAATTAAAAAAAAAAAATAAGTTTAGTATCAAATCAAAACACAAAATAAAATAAAACAAAATTAAAAATTAAAAATTAAATGAAACTGTAAAAATGTTTTACCATTTGAAGTAACTGAAACAAAAATTTTTAAAACACATTCAATGAAAAGGATCTTGACCAATATTGAATCAAAATACAATGCAAACCAAACCAAAACAAAAGAATAGAGAAGGAATCCAAATGTTTAAAAATGTTTAAAAATAGTTAAATAAATTCTCGATAAGTTTAAACCAATATACTTTTTCTCTTTCCAAAACCAAAAACCAAAAACCAAAAAAAAAATGACTTTTGTTGTTAAATTTATATCCGTGTACATATACATATCTACATGATATTTATTTATCATTAGCCTTTTCTTTTTCATGTATTAAAAAAACCATTTTTCATAATCTATTTATTTAAAAACAATATAATATAAAACAATATATATATTTTTGGGGTTTGTTTATAATTAGAAAATGATTTTTTTCTATGCGAATTATAAAAATGTAAAAAACATAAACAAAAGGTAATTTCTAATATCTAATATACAATACAATACAATAGAAATTTAAAAAATTAGTTTAAGAAAAACAAACTAAGAAATTCAAATAGTTAGTTAGTTAGTAGACCTTAGTTAGTTAATTAGTTGGTTTAGTCAATTAGTTAGTCTATTGTTTAAGGTTTTAAATAATAAGAAAATAAAACAAAAATAGATAAAAATTAAAATTAAAATTAAATTTAGTTAATTTACTTTAAATTTAATTTAATTTAAAGGAGCTCCTATTTTATTTTATTTTATAAATCCAACTATTAACTATTACTCTCTAACAATAGAAATCTTTAATAAAAAAAATTTACGGACGACACACATACATACATACATAAATACATACATACATATATACATACATATATACATTCTGATTTGAAAAAAAAAAGAAATAAAACACAAGTGAAATTTATAATAATGAAAAATCTATCAATCAAATCAAATCAAATCAAATCAAATCAAAAATCAATCAAAAAGAAAGATTTGCAATTTAAAAGAAAATATAATAATATATTTCTTAGTATACGAAATATAAATTTAAAATTTAAATATTTTAATTTTAATTTTAATTTTTTTTTGATTTTTGATTTTTGATTTTTGGGCGGTATGATTATGTAATTACCGCCCAAGAATACAATACAATACAATACAATATAAAAAAAAAAAAAAAAAAGAATTACTCACTCACTCTACACACAAACTATTGATGTATCAAAAACGTCAATACAAAGACAAGTTATCAAAAAAAAAAAAATACAACTGTATAATATGGCATTGTAAAAGCACTAGTGATGATGAAGTTATAGTTCATTCATGTTGTAAATCAACGAAGAGACGTGTTTGTGTTGTTAAATCATTTGAATTATTATTAAATTAAATTTAATTTATTAATTTAATTTATTAATTTAATTTAATTTAATTTATTTTAATTAAAGTTAATAATTAACACAATAAATAATTCCCAATCCCAAATCCAAATCCAACCTTCCCTCTCTACTCTACTCAGTTCTGGCCCTTACAACGAACGAATAGAACAACGAACAACGAACAACGAACAACATCATCATCATCATCGCCCTCCTATTTTTTTTTTTTTTTCTTGTTTTATTTTTGTTTTGTCCTTCACTGTCTATAATCTCTCTATACTTATAAAACGTTCTGGGTTCATTATTGTTATAGATATAACTCTTACACATTCTCAATTATATAATTCGCTAAAAAAAAATATAATAATAATAATAATAATAATAAATCATAATAATAAAAAAATCCATTAATAACTTTAAAAAGAGAGAGAGTATGTCATTTTAACGAACGAACCCAAAATAATATGTAACTTTTCTCTAGTTTTGTTTTAATCTATTTTTCACATGAGTTGTTGATACTTGAGTAAAGAGATTCAAAGAGAAGGAAGAGAAAAGTGAAAAATGAAAAAAATGAAAAAAAAAAACCCCAAGGCATTGAAAATATTTTATTATTATTTAAAAAATATAAAAGCATAATGAGATATATATTCAAATTTAAAATTCTTCGTGTAGTAAATTATTATCATTAAAAATTTCTTATTGTTTTTTTTTTATTTTATTTAAAAGGGATTTTGGGGGAAAAGTTTGGAGGGGTTGATAGGTGAAGAAAGAAGAAGAAAGAAGTAGAAAGAATGAAAGAAAGAAAAAACTATAAAATGTATTGTATATGATGATGATGATATTGTATTTGTTTGTACTATAGAGTTGGGGTTGATAAGTTGAATTTAAATTTATACAAAGATTCGCCTATATTTCTGGCGTGTGTAAAAATTTAAAATTAAAATTAAAATTAAAATTCTAAATTTTTTTTTTTTTTTTTTTTTGTATCTTATTTTTTTTTTGTATCTTATTTTTTATTATTAATAATAACAAACCAAAAAAATGAAAATGAAAATGAAAATGTCTCTCTGTCTCTTGAAAGACATAATGATAATATAATAATTGTATTATATTGTATTGTATTGTATTGTATTATGTTATGAATTTATTTCTTTTTTGATCTATTTAATTTAGTCTAAAAGTTTAAAAAAAAGAAAATATAATTTAATAATTTAATTTAATTTTAATAATTAGAATTATTGAAATTGATTCAATTGAATTGATTGGATGAATGGAATTAAATGGAATGGGAAATTAAATTAAATTAAATTAAGTAATTGGGTTTGTAGTAAAGTTCAAATATAATTTTTTTGGACAAGGCAAAAAAAGAAAAAAAAAGAAAAACTAAAATACTAATTTAAAGTTAAGCGGCTAATAAATATTATATTATATTTTTAATAACACAATAACAATTATAATTACAGTAAAAAAAAAAATTAAAATAAGAAAATAAGAAAATTAATTACGCAACAGCAAAAAAAAATAAAAAAAAAAAATTAAAAAAAAAAAATTACTTTCGTTCTAAATACTACTAACCCCTACTAAAAACCACATAACTTTTTTTAACTACATATTAATCTTAGATATCTTATATATCTTATGTTTATATCTATATACTATCTCTTTAAAAATATATATAATCATAAACATAGCAAAATAGAAAAGAACCCAAATAAAAAATCAAAAACCGTTATTTACTTCAGGGTTCGTCGTCGTTCTGTCCCCTTAAAAAAAAACTTTAGGGGTCCACTACTGTCAAAAAAAAAAAAAAAAATGTCACAACGTTACTTGTCTACTTTCTTTCTTTCAAACCCTCTTTTGTAAAAACATTGAAACATCAAAATAATTTTTTCTTATTTCTTAATAGTTCAATCAATTCATTATTAACTCTTGATTCATAATATCTTAATTTTGATCGTTGTTAGGTTGGGAAAACCTAATGATATTGGGAAAATTCGTAAGTTTTTTTTAAGGGGGTGTGTGTAGTATGAATGTCTTATTATGATTGTGTTGTGTTGTTTATATACTTCTTGAATTAACCAATTTGATTTCAGTAACTTCTTAAGTATTCTTGGATGGTGTCTTATGAATTATATCTATTCAAAAAAAGTATATTTGTTAAATTTTGATATAATTTTTCAAATTTTTCAATTTAGCATACTTAGATTTGAGTACTTTTCTTTCAAAAACAGGACAACTTGAATGAAATTCTCAATAATTAATAGATCTAGAAGGTAAAACACCTTGTTATATTAGTTGTCCTTGATCAATATAATCTTATCAACTTAGTAAATTACTTGAATTATATTAATTATATTAATTTTTAATCAATTCTTGAATATTTTCATTTACAACATATTCAACCCCCTTATATCTCCCATCATACATATACACACACAACAACAACAACAACCACTTAAAAAGATATTCATAAAAGACTTTGAATTTAATTTACTTCTATTTCAAGTAGTATCTTATCAACTATCAATATTTGTAATTTGTATCAATATATCCAACAACTCACTTGATTCATAGCACTCCTAAACTTCTAAGATTCAGTTAGTATGTATATCCACCATTTCTTTCAATCACTCCATCAACTAAAGATCCCTACTATCCTTTTTAATCTAAAGGTGCTTCTTAATAGCAAGGTCTTCTTTAATTAGGAGTTTCTTATCTTTTTAATCGATACTTACCTTATTATTCGGTTGTCTAGTTTCCACAATACTCATTTATTTAGTTATAACACCATATTTCATTTTTATTAATTAATTAATTAATCTTATTAAATAAATAAAAGAAAGATATTAAAAGAATAAAAAATATTAGATTATTAATATGTATTTTATATGTATATAGAAAGAAAAAAATTTTCCCAACCAAGCAAGTAAAGTATGTAAAGTAAGGAAGAAAAAAAAAACAACAAAAAAATTGCAAGAAAAGAAAATTTTTTGTATGGTTTGTATATATATATATATATTAAAAAAAATTTTATTCCTAAATTCTTCATTTTTTATATTTTATTTAAAAATTTAATCCAGCAGCAAATGAACTAGTTATACTTCTTATATCATCTTCAATATTATCAGAATTATATCTACCATCATAATTTTTATCAATTTTATTTAATTTTGAATAAAAATTTGAACTTAAAGAATTTGATTGATCAAAAATTTCATTCCCATTATTACCTCCATTATTTAATGTTGGCCATTTATTATTATCAAATTTCTTTTTATTATTATTATTATTACTTGTTATTGAATTAGTATAATCATAAGATAATATACTTGCAGAATCAAAATCAGTTGATGAATTTATAGTTGAAGCTGTACCAAATTTAATTTTTGATTGATTAGATCTTCTATTATTATTAGTTTGAGTATTATGATTATTTAATTGAACCATTGATAATTGTAAATTATCTAAAGGACCATCAACTAAACAACCTTTTTCCCTAAAATGAATTAATAAATGATTCCATAATCTATTACGACATAAAGCTCTTGGATTTCCCAATACAACTAAACCATATTTAGCTCTTGTTAAACCAACATTTAATCTTCTTGGATCACTTAAAAATCCAATACTTTGAGAATCATTTGCTCGAACACAACTTAATATAATAAAATCTTTTTCACGACCTTGAAATGCATCAACTGAAGTAATTTCAACTTCAAGATATTGATCACGTTTATCCAATAAAGTTGAATTTAATGACATAAATTGAACTAAATAAGCTCTTTGACCTTCATATGGTGTAATAACACCAATTTGTTCTGGTTTAATACCATCTTTAAATAATTTTGTAATAATTTTTTCAACATTCATTGCTTCAACACGATTTAAATATGAATTTCCTGATCCACTCAATTCTTCTCTACCATAATTTGCCCAAAACATCATTGGATTATCCAATACTGGCCAAGGAAATAATGAATTTTCAATTAATCGATCATTACTTGTAACACCATTTTGTAATGAACCTTCATAAAACATATTACTTGGAAATTCTGATAAACATGGATGCATTCTATATTGAACTTCTAATCTAATTGGTACATGACCTAAAAATACCAATCTTTCAAATAATGATTGTTTTAATCCTGCATCTGCAGCTTTTCTATCCAATATAACAGGTCCTAATTGTTGATGATCTCCAACTAATATAACTTGTTTTGCACCTTTTACAATTGGTATTAAAACTTCTGGTTCTGAAGCTTGAGTACTTTCATCAATTAATACAGTTCTAAATTTAAATAATGAAAGTCTTTTATCTGCTGCTCCAACACATGTACAACAAACAACATCACATTTATTTAAAATTTTTAATTCTGATGTTCTTGATAATTTAAAAAAATTTTTTGAATCTTCTAAAGATAATTCACCAACTTCATTTTTTAATTTAATTAATTTTTTTAATTCACCTTTTGCTGTATTATAAACAATATTATGTAAAGCTAAATGACTTATAGAACTTTCAACATCTTCTCTTGATTTTGCAGTTAATCGAACAACTTTTAAACCTAATAAATCCAATTTTTCTGCTAAATGATCTACAGCAACATTTGATGGTGCACAAACTAAAATTTTTTCATTATTTAAATGTGATAAATGATAAATAATTGTAGCTGATGTTACAGTTTTACCAGTACCTGGTGGACCTTGAATTAATGATAATGGACGTTGTAAAACTGATCTTACAGCATTAGTTTGTGAAACATTTAATTCTGTTAATTTTGGATGACTAAATCTTTTAGGTAAATCAATATCAAATTCAATTGTTTGAACTTCATGACCTAATAATTTATGAAATATATATGATGAAACAGATTCTTCATCAGTTGCAAAATCTCTCATAGCTTGTTGCATTCTATCATATGATGTACCTTTCCAAACAAATTCTGCTGTAAAATCTGTTGTTAATTCTGTTGGTGGTGGAATTTTTGAAGGATTTAATTCTAAAGTAAATTCTTCTTGATAAGCATTTGGTAATCTTAATATAAATCCATTACCTTCCCAAGGTTCATGATGACTACCATTATATCTTAAAATAATTTCATCACCAACTGCAACTTTTAATTCACTACTTTCAAATGTTGATAAAGTAAATGAAACTAAATGTTTATTATTTAAACCTAAAGCCCATTTAACTTGAATATGTTCTAACGCTTGAGATTCTTTTAAATTTTTATCATAATCAGCTTCTAATTTAACCAATGGAGCAAAAGATCTTTGATATTGAAATGGATCATTATATCTCATCAATATAGGTAATACTTCATCTTCTTTTTCATCAATATTTTCAATATCATTAATTGTTGCATCTCTATTTAATCTCCATTGAGCTTCTAATTTTGAAATTTGTTTTGGTGTAACTAATTTTGCATTAATTAAATCATCTTCTGAAGGAGTTGGGGCAACCCATGGTAAAAATTGTCGATCTTCAATTAATGATTGCCAATGACTTGTATCCCAATTAATATCTTTTGATTTAGCACAAGGTAATCTACATAATATAACAACAACATTATCTTGTTTAGCTGAAACAAATCCCAACATAAATACATTTTTATTACCACAATTATAACATTCTAAAGTAGTTTCACCCAATTCTGATTCTTCATGTAAACTAATTTGATTATGACGTGACATAACTAAATGTGTTACAATATGACTACTTGTAGAATTAGTTTTAGCATTACAAAACCATTTATTACATGTATTACATTTAATAACTGAACTTGGTGCATGAATTCCACAATAATTACATGCATGTTCATAATCTTCATGATCTTCATCATCAGTTAAATTTTTAATAGATAATTCTTCATCTTTTTGATATTGATTTATTGTATCTGTATCAGATTCATCATCATCTTCATTATTATTATTATTATTATTGTTAATATTATTATTATCGTCTGTAAATCTATTTTGGTTGAACTCAGTAGTTGATGCAACTGATGAAAAATCATCAATTTCTTCTTGATCAAAATTTTGAAATAATAAATTACTCATTTTTTTTATTTATTTAGTCTTTTAATATCTTTATTTTAAATAATATTCATAAAGTGTCTTAAAATTATTGTATTGAAATAATCAATAATAATTTTCAATATTGTTTTTTTTGATTTTTTGAATTTTTTTTTTTTTTTAGTGAAAAGTTTTGAATTTTTAATAGTTACTTTTCAACTTAATTAATACATCTGTAGTAGTTGTAAAACAAAAAAAAAATTAAAATAAAATTGTAAAATTTTTCAAAATATAAAATGATTAAAACAAAATAAAGTAAATTAATTTGTTGATATCTAAAACCAATTTGATTAATT
>JAKTXL010000003.1:0-95813 GCA_030582535.1 Insectozyma bohioensis | reverse complement strand
TGAAAAAGTTTTATATTTGTTTCCAATATTGATTCCATTAAATAAATAAGATTTTAAAGTTTAAAGGTTCATATTCTATTGATACTCTATAAATAACCAGTAACATTTTTTTCATAAATCAAAAAAAAAAAGAAAACAAATGAAAAAAATGCCAAAATTCATTACTTAAGTAAAAATTTATAGTTTATATGATTAACTTTTAAAATGAAACTTGAAAGAAGAAGAACAAGAGAAGAAGCAACGGAATTATTCATCAAGATGACAATTCCTTGGCATATATTAATGAAGATAGTTTAGAGTCTTGGAAAATACTAAATATTGATTCATTTAGAAAGTAATTTATTTATTTAGGAAAGTTTGCCATATAATTTTTCTGTATATAATAATGTTGGAACACAATACATTAAAATTAGATTGTCTTTCTCTTTCTCTTACTAATTTATGTAATCTTACATTAAACAATACTCTTTCACACATACATAGATTAAATTATTTAAGTTCCAACATATCACTAAAGAAAAAGAATTTTAACAATAAAGAAAATTTTTCCAATACTTGTTTAAAACATTATTCTTTTTTGTTATGAGTTTGATCAAACCCATTTACAATAAAAGCAAGAGAAAACAAATTAAAACATAGAAGGAATGTAAATGTACGAACGTTTTACCTCGTCCAAAATGAATTTTAAACTTTTTCTATTTTTTTAAGTTGTAGTTTAAATTTTTGATTATAGATCAATGTTGATGTAGTATTTTTGATTTGTTTAATAAATTTGATCGTCTAACAAAGATAAAAAAAATTTGGCTTTGGGCTTTAGTTTTTGTGATTTGTTTGTTTTATTTTTTTTTGATTTTTGATTTTACTAATAAACAACCCCCCAAAGGAAAAGTATTGTAATAAATAGAAATGAAAGGGTTATTGAATAACCAAAGAGATTTAAAGAATATATAAAGTAGAAGTATAAATAATTGGTTAATTTCTCTAATTTTTCCTGAAATTTATTCTTTCATAACTAAAAAAGAAAAACGCATTTTATTAATATTTATAAAAGATTATCTAAACTTATTGTTCGGTTAATTTATAGACATATAAAATATATATTTATTTAAAAAATCCTACTTTTTTTTTTTTGATATACCTGGTCTAAAAAAAAATTTTTTTTAAACAATACGTATCCCATATTTCCATTCGTTTTGATCTAAATTTTATAATCAATCGTTTATCCATTAATTATCCAATTTTTAACTATCAAGAGACCAACTATAATAAAATAAAAACCACTAAGAAAATATTTAAATTTTTTAAAAACTTACCACTAGAAAAAATAAACACGAAAAAAAAAAAATTTAGAAAACTCCACTTGCAATAAGAATTTTTTTTTTTTTATTTATTTATCTATTTACGTTTATCAACAACCGTTACCGTTAAACAACATGGCTCATCATCAATCAGCATTTCATAAAATAATATCACGAGATAAAGGTATTTTCGATAGTACCAATTTTTCAATATCAACAGATTCCCTTAATTGGATTAGAGTTTATTCATTATCAATTACAGAACACGGTCAATTATATTCATCCGATGATCAAGAAAATCATTATTTATTATTACAATCTTTACAATCATGTTATGTTCAAATATATCCAAATTTAGCAAGTACAACTAATCAATATCCTCAACTACAACAACAACAACAATCTCAACAACAACAACAAAAACGATTATTAAAAAAATCATCTACAATTAATCAAGAAACTAATAATGATGAACCACCAATTATATTTATTAAAACTTATGAAAATGATAAATTATATATTAAAATCCCTTCAAAAACTAATTTTGGAAATTTATTAAGTTGTTTAATTGTTTGGCAAAATTTAAAACCGCAAGGTTTAGCTAAAAAATGGTATTATGAAAATAAAAATAATCAATTAAATCAAACTATTGATGGTTCAATACATGAATTATTAGTTTGTAGATTTAAAATTTATGGTCCTATACCTAATAAATCAAAAAATTTAAATATTGTTAATGGGCCTCGGGCACCTATTTATCAACCAAAAATTGATGATTTTACAACAAATAATCAACAAAATAATACTAATTTAAATAATGGTTTAAATAATAATGATTTAAATCAACAATCTATTGATAATAATATTCATGAAGGTTGGTTTTATACTATGGGTGCATTAAATTCAAATGGTATATTAAATTTTATAAGTGAATTAGATGGTACTTTATTATATTCAATTGATATTAAAACTATTTTATCAAGTGAAATTAGAGAAGTTCATAATTCAATTTTTAATAGTTCAAATGTTTTATTTATTGGTCAATTGAAAGAATTACGATATAATAATGTTATTAGAACTTTAAGTACTTTAACACCAGATCAATATTTAAATAATTTTTTAACAAGAGATGGTAAAATGGTACCTAATAATCAAAGAATATTAATTGAATTTCCTTTACATATTGATTTAGAAGATTGGTTTGTTGGATTAAATTATTTTGCTAAACGTGAATATATTGGATCTTTTGATAATGATTCAAGATTATTAAATAATATTGATAAAAAGAAACCTTTAAAATTATCTGATTATAATCGAGCAAATTTTAGAGTTTCAAAAAAAGTTAATATTGATATTATAGAAGCAAAATTTGAAAATAATAATTTACATAATAATCATTTACCAAATTCTAAACAAGGAAAAATTTATGCAGAAGTTCGAATGTGGGGTTATCCATGGTCAAGAACTGCAATTGTTAATTATACTAATAATCCATTTTGGAAAGAAGAATTTCTGACTGATTTACCTATATCAACACAAATGATTCATATATTAATTAAAAAATGTTCTTTTAATGATTATTCAACTACTGATAAAGTTATAGGTACTGTATATGTAACACCAGATATACTTACTAAACAAATTAAAACAAGTTCAACAATTATGACTGCAAGTAATAGTGAATCTGGTATACAAGTTAATTCAATACCAATATCAAATGTTGGAGGAGGAACAACAACAAGTTCAGCAGCAAATTTAGATATTGTACGTTTAACTATATATGATCCAAATAATATACCAATTGGAAAATTATTATTACAAGTTAATTTAAAAGAATATCATATACTATCACCCAATTTTTTTAAACCATTGGAAAAAATGTTGATAAATGCACCAATGAAGGATTTAATTAAATTTTGTAATGATAATGTACCAACATCAGATTTTGAAAGAGTTAGTATTGTATTATTAGATATTTTTCAAAGTCTTGGAGTACAAGATGATTGGTTTAAAAGTTTAATGGAATATGAATTAGTTAATGTTGATATAATGACAAGAAAAAGTTATCATCAAAGACATAGTCAAGAATTGGATGAAACAACTAATCATAAAAGAACTAATTCATCATCACATAATAATGTTTTTAATACATTATTTAGAGGTTCATCAATTTTTTCAAAATCTTTAGAAAAATATAATCTTCGTATAGGTCAAGAATATTTAGAAAAAGTATTTGGAGATTTTTTTGCAAAAATAAGTAATGAAAAGAAAAATTGTGAAGTTGATCCAAGATATGTTAAAATTCAAGAACGTGCAATGCGTAAAGGTTTAAAAACTAAAGATGTTGTAAATGAAAGTGATGAAGATGATGATGATGATGATGAATCAAGTGATGAAGATTATGATTCAGAAGTTGAACGAGAAAAGAATGATCGAATTAAAAAAATGGTTGAAGAAAATTATCAAAATTTAAATCAATATGCTGAAGAAATATGGCATAAAATTTATATAACATCAAATGATTTACCTCAACAAATTAAAACTCAATTAAAAAATTTTAGAACTAAAGTTGAATTAGTTTGTGATCCAGAAGATAAAACAACAAGTTTAAATTGTTTATCAGCATTTATATTTTTAAGATTTTTTTGTCCAGCTATATTAAATCCAAAATTATTTTATTTAGCTAAAAATCATCAAACAGGTAATACACAACGTACATTAACATTAATTGCAAAAATTTTATTAAATTTAGCTAATAGACAAGAATTTAGTCCTTATAAAGAACCTCATTTAGTTCGTATGAATTCATTTTTAAGAAAACATCAAGGAGAAATATTTGATTATTTTGATAAAATAACTGGTAGAAAAAATGATTTTAATGAAAAAATATTGGATTTAAGTCATGAAGTTAAAAGATTTGATTTAGGTTTAGATCAAACTTCAAATGAATTACCTACTACACCTTATTTAATTGATAAATATTTAAGATTAACAGAAATTGTATATTTATTGGATCATAATAAATATATAAGACAAGGACAAAATAGTTTAACAGTTACACCTGTAGGAAGTCCATCAAAAGAAGGTGATAATACTAATAATAATACAAGTAGTATAAGTAATTTAACAAGTAATAATCAAAGTAATGATTTAGATCCAATAAAATTAAATGAATTACATTTAAATGAAAATAAAAATAGTTATCAAATTGGTTCATTAGAATTTGAAAAACTGGAATTTTTAGATTTAGTTGGAGATAATGAAACTGAAGGATTTATAAAATCTTTATGTAAAGGTAATGAAGAAATTTTTTCATTTATAAATTCAAATATAACTTTAAAAGATATTCAAATTCAAAGTACAAAAATTTTAAATAAAATTATTGATTTAGAAAATTATTTAGAAAATTATGAATTTCCAAAAAATTATTTAATTAAAGATTCTCAATTATGGGATTTATTTACAAATGAAATTTTAAATCAATCATATTTAGATATTTCAAGAAATTGTTTAATATCTTCAGATTATATACCATCAAATAATAATAATAATTGTTATAAAAAATTAGTTGATGATCATGCATTATCAAATTTAAAATTAAAATTTATTGAAGAACTGAAGATTGAAAATATTGCAAATTCATCAACTGGTAGTTTTAATTTAAATAATACCAATAATGGTAATGGTAATAATAGTAATAATAATAATTCAAGTAGTAAAGATTCATCATCATCACAAAGTAGGATTAGTTCAAGTTTTAGTAGTAATAGTTTAGGAAGTGTTTTAAAATCAAATGGATCATCAAAAAATCCATTTAAAAAATGGTTAAGAAAAAATTAACAATCATAAAAAAAAAGAGCAGCATATTTAGAGAGTTTTTAGAGTATATAAAATATTTCGTTTTATTAATTTGTATTAGTATTTAGATAAATAAATAAATAAATAAGTAAAGTTGTAAAAATAGAATGAAAATTAAAAAAAAAAGGCTGCAAAGGATTTATTATTGTGTAGTACGGTATGTACAAATACGAACATTCTTAAATAGGTAATAAAAAGGAGTTGGAGTTGGGAATTCGGAATTTTCACCGGAATTCAAAAAAAAAAAGAAACAAAGAAAAGATAAACGTCATAATTCGGTTATTATATGTAAATCATAAAATAAAGTCAATTTAACAACCTAATTAGAAAGAAGTAAAAGAATATTCAAGAAATTTGATATGAATGAATGAATGAATGAATGAAATAGAACAAGACTAAAAAAAAAAAAAAAATTTAATTTTTAAAAAAAAAAGAAATTCATAACCAAAGAGAAAAATTGGGAAACACGTTGTTCTAATTTGCTTCTTATTCTTCTTTCATCCTTCCTTACTTCCTTACTTCCTTCCTAGATAGTCATTAATTAACGACCCCCTAAGTTTAAATTTATCTAATGTGTGTGTCTATTTTAGATTTTTTCTTGTATGGATTTATTGATTTATGATTGTTGATCATTAGAAAAAACAAGCAAACAATAAAGTATAAGTGACCCTATTCTATTCTATTCTATTGTATTGTATTGTATGGAAATCTAATTAAGCCATAATTACAATAGTCCTATCTTTTTATTCTTTTGCTTCCGTATTATCGTGTGGTATCTATATATATATATATATATATTTATGAATAAATAAATAAACTTTGATTTATGACGAATATTGAACTAAAGAAAGAGAGAAAAGCCTTTAGGGAATGGAAAGAAAAGAAAAGTACAGAAACAAGATTACGATGGTTGATGTAATTAGGAAATTAGGACAACGGACGGATGAGGAGGGGGCGACGATATAATATAATTAATAAATTTTAATTTTTTTTTTTTTTTTTGCAATCGGGATTCTACGGTAATTATAGACAATCAAATATATAAAGATATAGGGAAGACAAAAAAGTAGCAATTATGGAATAAAATATATCTATCTAAGATAATATGATGATGATATGATTCCAATTAGAGAGTGATTTTTTTTTTTTAAAGTTTTTAAATTGAATGTAAGTAATGTATATTTACTTAATAACATATATATATATATATATATTTGCTATATATGTTAGAATTAAAAATTAGAATTAAAATTAAAATTAAAATTAAATCGGCGCTAAAAAAGAAAGAACCTTTAAAGTGAAAAATCAATGACATAAAAATGCAAACACGACATTGAGTTGTATTTTAGACTATTTTGTTAAGTATTGATGTGTAGATGCGGGTGTGTGTGAAATGTGAAATGTGACATTGGGCTAAGTAATTAAAAAAAAAAACACAACACCAACAAAAATAAAAAAAAATAAAAAAATATAAACAAAAACAAAACAGAAATTTTTTTATTTTGGAAAAGAAAAAAGAAATTTTTTCCAGTGTTTAGTTTTGTTTGTTAGTTAATCTTCTCTCTCTCGCTCCAAATAGTCGCAGTCTCTCATAGTAAATTTTTTTTTTTTTGGTGATAAGTTTCATTCATTCATTCATTGATAAATTTGCTGTTATTTATTTCCTTTTTTTCTTTTTAAAAATCTTACTTTTTCTTTCTTTCCTTTCCTTTTATTCTTATACATTTTATATATAGATATATATATATATTCATATTCATCTTATTATTATTATTATTATGACTTCAGTATCAGAAGAAGAATTATTAGCTTCATATCCTCAAATTACTGCTCCAACTGAT
This sequence comes from Insectozyma bohioensis, assembly GCA_030582535.1. NCBI lineage: Eukaryota > Fungi > Ascomycota > Pichiomycetes > Serinales > Debaryomycetaceae > Insectozyma > Insectozyma bohioensis. Next base: position 88,816 of record JAKTXL010000003.1, on the reverse strand, counting down.
CAAACAGGTTATACATCAAATTTAACTACTGAACAAAAGGAAAAATTAAAAGAATTTAGAGAAATTTTAGTTAAATTAGGTTATAAAAATAGACTAGATGATGCAACTTTATTAAGATTTTTAAGAGCAAGAAAATTTGATATTAAATTAGCTCAAGAAATGTTTGTAAATTGTGAAGATTGGAGAGAAAAATTTGGTACTAATACTATTTTACAAGATTTTAAATATGAAGAAAAACCAATTGTTGCAAGAATGTATCCAACTTATTATCATAAAACTGATAAAGATGGTAGACCTTGTTATTTTGAAGAATTGGGTAAAGTTGATTTACATAAAATGTTAAAAATAACTACTCAAGATAGAATGTTAAAAAATTTAGTTTGGGAATATGAATCAATGGTTCAATATAGATTACCTGCATGTTCAAGACAAGCTGGTAATTTAATAGAAACTTCTTGTACTATATTGGATTTAAAAGGTATATCAATTTCTTCTGCTTATAATGTTATTGGTTATGTTAGAGAAGCTTCAAAAATTGGTCAAGATTATTATCCTGAAAGAATGGGTAAATTTTATTTAATTAATTCCCCATTTGGTTTTTCAACTGCATTTAAATTATTTAAACCATTTTTAGATCCTGTTACTGTTTCAAAAATTCATATTTTAGGTTATAGTTATCAAAAAGAATTATTAAAACAAATTCCTCCTCAAAATTTACCAACTAAATTTGGTGGTCAATCTAAAGTTACTGATGATGAATTATTATTAAATGATGTTGGTCCTTGGAGAGATCCTCAATTTATTGGTCCTGAAGGTGAAGCTCCAAGAGCTTTTGAATTGTAAATTAATTAAATATACCCTCCATAATAATAATAATATAAATCATCAAATCAAATTATCAAATCATCAATCATCTCATCAAATCATCAAATCATAATAATAATAATATAATTTAAAAAATTTTATACATTTTTAATACGTTTGGTTTTTTTTTTTTACATAAATTTTATATATAATAATACCCAATTTTAACTCCAAAAGGGGATTGATACATATCATACAACCACTATATATTACTGTATATATATTTTTTAGTTTTTTTTTTCATATATATATATAAACTTTATTAAAAAAAAAAAGAGAGTCCTTCTATGTGTATCGTTTTTTTGATTAGATTTAACTTAACTGTAACGTATAATAAAAAAATTTTCCATTCAAAAGAAACAGATTGTCTAAAGTATAAATTCTTCTTCTTCTTCTTCTTCTAATTAACATTCTCTATTTAATGTTGACTACGGAATTTTTTGGTTGTAAAGAGCTTTTATTTACAGGAGAGTTTTCTAACTACTTTTTTCTATGCACTATTCATCAGTAATATAAAAAAAATTAACTGAGCATCGACTTCTTTTTTTTTCGTTTTGCTTTTTGCTTTTTTTTTTTTTACAACCAATTTTTTAACCATCTACCAAAGTATTAGTAATGTTATATCTACTACTACTATTATTCACATTAATTAATAATGTTTTAGGTGAAACTCATACATTTAATTGGAATATTAGTTATGTCACAGCAAATCCTGATGGATTATATGAAAGACAAATGATTGGTATAAATAATCAATGGCCATTACCAACTATAAAAATTAATAAAAATGATCGTGTTATAATTAATGTTTATAATGGATTATCTGATAGAAATACATCTATTCATTTTCATGGATTATTTCAAAAAAATTATAATTCTCAAGATGGTCCTGAATTAGTTACTCAATGTCCAATTGGACCAGGAGTTAATTTTACTTATGATTTTAATGTTGGTGAACAAACTGGTACTTATTGGTATCATTCTCATAGTGGTTCACAATATGGTGATGGTTTAAGAGGTTTATTTATTATTGAAGATCCTGATTGGGATATTGAATATGATGAAGAAATTACATTATCTGTTGGTGATCATTATCATTTACAATCTCCTGAAATTATGAAAAATTTTATGTCAAGATTTAATCCAACTGGTGCTGAACCAATTCCTCAAAATAGTTTATTTAATGAAACTAAAAATGTTACTTGGAATATTCAACCTGATACAACTTATTTATTAAGAATTGTTAATGTTGGATTATTTGTATCTCATTATCTTTATATTGAAGATCATTCATTTATAATAGTTGAAGTTGATGGTGTTCAAATTGAACCTTATGAAGTTGATTCTTTATATATGTCAGTTGCTCAAAGATATGTTGTTTTATTAAAAACTAAATCTCAAATAAAAAAAAATTATAGATTTTTAAATATTTTAGATGAAGAAATGTTGGATTTTTTACCAGAAGATTTACAAATTGTATCAACAAATTATCTTGTATATAATGAAAATGAAAAATTACCTGAAAAATTTCAATATAATAAATTTGAAAAATCAATTAAAAATTTAATTGGTTTTAATGATTTTAATTTAAAACCTTTATCAAAAGAAAAATTATTACCTGATCCTGATTTTACAATTCAAGTTAATTTTACAATGGATGTATTAGGTGATGGTATAACTTATGCATTATTTAATGGTAAATCTTATGTACAACCAAAATTACCAACATTATATACAGTTTTATCAAGTGGTGAATTATCAACAAATCAAGAAATTTATGGTTCAAATACAAATTCATTTATATTACAAGGTGATGAAATTATAGAAATTATATTAAATAATCAAGATCCTGGTAAACATCCATTTCATTTACATGGACATAATTTTCAAATTATTTCAAGATTTAATAATGATGATGAAGAAAATCCTTTAAGTTTTGATCCAACAAATGAAACTTTTACTAATTATCCAGAATTTCCAATGATTAGAGATACTATTGAAGTTCAACCAAATGGTTTTATAGTAATTCGTTTTAAAGCTGATAATCCAGGTGTTTGGTTTTTCCATTGTCATGTTGATTGGCATTTAGAACAAGGTTTAGCATTAACATTAATTGAAGATCCAATTAATATTCAAAAAAATCATAAAATTGATAAAAATCATTTAAAAGCTTGTTCAAATATAAATATGTTAACAAAAGGTAATGCAGCTGGTAATTTTGAAAATTTCTTAGATTTAAAAGGTGAAAATTTACAAATTAAACCATTACCAACTGGTTTTACTAAAAAAGGTTATTTTGCAATGTTTATTTGTACAATAATTGCTATTTATGGATTAATATCTATTTATTCTTATGGTATTGAAGATGTTAATCAAGATAATTCAAAAGAATTGGTTAAAAAATTGGAAAATATTTTACAACAATATGATAATTCAAATGAATAAGAAATAAAATAATTTTTTTTTTAAAGTTTGATTTTGTGTATAGTGTCGCTAAAAATATAAACCTATAAAATCTTACGGTTTTATTTTTTTTTTTAGCGCATAAATTAACTAAAAAAGGTTATTCATTTTTTTTTTAGCGCCGTCCCGGGGTGAAAAAAAAAATTATATATATATTAAGACTATTCGAACCAATAAATTTTTTCTTTTTTTCACTAGGAAACCATTATGACTAAATACGTTATTGTAGGGTAAGTAAATGACCTCAATAATTTTATAAGTTGATTTTACTAACTTTAAAATTAGAGCTGGTGTAATTGGATTATATACAGCATTTAAATTATTAGAAGAAGGTATTTCAGGTAATGAAATTACAATAATTGCAGAATTTTTACCAGGTGATGAATCAATTAAATATACTTCACCATATGCTGGAGGTAATTTTTCATGTATTACAGGAGATGATGATGATACATTAGAATATGATAAATATACATATTTAAATGTATCAAGAATTCAATCTGTTATTGGTGGTGAAAAAGGTGGATTAGATAGATATAAATCAACAGAATATTGGGAAACTAAACCAAGTGATAAAAAAATTAAATCATTATTAAGTTATTTACAAAATTATAAAATTATTGAAAAAGAAAATTTACCTTCTGGAGTTGAATTTGGTTTAAGTTTTTTATCATGGAATTTTAATTGTCCAAAATTTTTAATGAATTTAAAAAATTATTTATCAAATCAAGGTATATTATTTATTCAAAAAAAATTAACTCATATTATTCAAGGTTATTATACAGAATCAACAAAAATTGTATTTAATTGTACTGGATTACAAGCAAAATTTTTAGTTAATGATAAAAATGTTTATCCTGGTAGAGGACAAGTTATCGTTATTAAAGCACCTCATATAATGGAAAATGTATTAAGATGGAATAATAATGGTACACCAACATATATAATTAAACGTCCTTATTCAAATGATCAATTAATTTTAGGAGGATTTTATCAAAAAGATGATTGGAATTCAAATAATTTAAAAATTCAAAATGATGATATTTTAAAAAGAACAACTGAATTATTTCCTGAAATTTTATCTAAAAATCCTAATGGTTCAGAATTAAAAGATTTAGAAATTTTAAGAAATGTAACTGGTTTTAGACCTGGTAGACATGGTGGTGCTAGAATTGAAAAAGAAATTTTTGATGAAGGTAAAATATTAATTCATAATTACGGTGCTGGTGGTTATGGTTATCAAGCTGGTTTTGGAATGGCTAATAAAGCTGTTGAATTGGCTATTAACCATAATAAAAATAAATTGTAAATAACAGTTAAATAAAGTTTATATAGAAAATAGAATAGATAGTGTGCGAATTTTATAATATAAATTTTAGCAAAAGAAAGAAAAAATTGAACAAAAATATTCGAAAAAAAAAAAAAAAAAAGAATGAGGTTGTAGATATCTAAATAATCTTATCAACATATTCTTTTTATTTTTAAACACACCACGACACCACACACCAACTAATAATAATAATAAAACATATCAAAGATGTCTGTATTTGAATGGGCATTTGGGAAAAAATTAACCCCACAAGAACGACTTCGAAAAAACCAAAGAGCATTAGAGAAAACTCAAAGAGAATTATCAAGAGAAATTACAAAATTACAACAACAAGAAAAGAAATTAATTTCAGAAATTAAAAAATCTGCTAAAACAGGTCAAATATCATCAGCAAAAATTCAAGCAAAAGATTTAATTCGTACAAAATCTTATATTAATAAATTTAATTCAATGAAAGCTCAATTACAAGCAATATCATTAAGAATTCAAAGTGTTCGATCAAATCAACAAATGGCAATGTCAATGAGAGATGCTACAAGATTATTATCAGGAATGAATAAATCAATGAATTTACCTCAATTATCTCGTATTGCTCAAGAATTTGCTAAAGAAAATGATTTAATGGATCAAAAACAAGAATTTATGGATGATGCAATAGATGATGCAATGGCTTTAGATGATGATGATTTAGGTGAAGAAGAACAAATTGATGAAATTTTAAGTAAAGTATTAGATGAAATTGGTGTTGATTTAAATACTAATTTAAAAGATACTCCAACTGGTATAAAATCAGGTGAAATTGAATCTAATGGTAGAGTTGCAGAAGCTATTGGTGCTCATGGAGGTAGTTCTGGTGGTGGTGGTATTAATGATGAAGATGATTTACAAGCAAGATTAGATAGTTTAAAGAAATAATAATTAATTTAATTGATATATTTTTTTTCTAATAAATAATCTATAATTTGTTCAGCAGCTTTTTCAACAGTTAAACCAGAATGATTTTTAATATGAATTTCTGGTTTATCTGGAGCTTCATAAGGAGCACTTATACCAGTAAATTCTTTAATAATACCTTCTCTTGCTTTTTTATATAAACCTTTTGGATCTCTTTGTTCAGCAACTTCTATTGGTACATCTACATAAACTTCTAAAAATTCTAAACCATCTTTTTCATGTAATTCTCTAGCTAATAATCTATCTGCTTTATAAGGACTTATAAATGATGTAATTGTAATACAACAAGAATCATTAAATAATTTTGAAACTTCACTAATTCTACGAATATTTTCATTTCTATCTTGTTCACTAAATCCTAAATCTTTATTTAATCCAAATCTAACATTATCACCATCTAATCTATATGAATTTAAACCTCTTTTCAATATATTTTGTTCTAATGCACATGCAATTGTTGATTTTCCACTTGCTGATAAACCAGTTAACCAAATTGTACAACCTCTTTGATTTCTTAATTTTGAACGTTCTTCATGTGTTAAATTTTCATGCCAAGTGATATTGGTAGCCATTTTTGTTAAAGCAATGATTTATAATAAAAAAAAAAGAAAGAAAAAGAGAGATCTGAAAAATGAAAATGTTGAAAATTTTTTTTAAAATCAGAGATCTATAATATGAACTATAAAATTTTAACTATAATATAATTTACAAGTGTTGCAGTCTCTTTTTGTTCTGGTGTGCTGCTTAAATAAATTGCAATTACGCATGATATTATCTCATAATTTTTCTATTATTGATTTTTAAAACACGACCGGTTTAGATCCACTTATAACTTTTATATTTTTAATCTTCTTCTTTGCAACTTATTCAAATTGAAACGGCATATTCAAGATTTTAATTTCTAATTTAAAATTTGGTTATTAATTGTGATTTAAATATTTAAAAAGTTTCCAATTTATCAAGTATTCTATGAAATATTTTAAATATTAAAATGATTTCTTATACTTTTTTTTCACTGATTTTATATATATCTTCGAAAATTCTTATTATGTATCTTCAATTTGAAAATATGTAAAAGCGAAAATGATCATTTATTATTCATCATTTCTTCATTTAAATAATGGAAACCTTATTCAAATTAAGTTGTAATCAAAGAATTGATATATGGTGAATTATTTTTGCGGGTAACGAACACTACCAAATATCAACCAAAGAACAAAAAAAAAAAAATTTTTTTTTTCTATTCATTGAAAAAAAAAAAAAATAATCAACCAATATCAAAACTCAATAAACACAACCGTCAAAAATGTATTATGAATTATTCGCAATAGCCAGAATATCGGATCCATTAGCACCATCAAGAGAAGCAAGTAAAATTGCATCAACAGTAGGTAAATTGATTTTGAATAATAGAGGTATAATAAGAGATATTACAAGTCTTGGAGCAAAACCATTACCAAAAATTGTATCAAAAGATCATGAAAGACATTTTCAAGGTTATAATTTTATTATGGGGTTTGATTCATCAGCAAAAGTTCAAGCTCAATTATTAAGAACTTTAAGAAATGATCCAAGAATTTTAAGATCTGGTATTAAAAAACATGATTTAATTAAAAGTTTAAATCCTGGTACTACTCTTCAACAAGCTTTAGGTGCTATTGCTAAATAAATGAAATTCTAAAATGGAAGTAAAGGGATTAGAGATAACAAGAAAAAATTGATGACAGAAATTAAAGATAGACTAAATTTATTGATTTGAAGTATTAGGGTTCGGTTATGTATTCATGTAAATAATATAATGTAAATATTTTGATTTATATAGTATATGAATTAGGTATTTTTAAAGATAATATATATATATATATATATTTATATATCAAACTTTTAACGATAGTTGATCAAATTAATTGTAAAGGCGTAGTAATTACATCAGTTAACAAGTAGTAATGTAAATCATTAAGAAGCCTTCTCTCAGAAACCAATTGAATTTTAGATTAGAGATAGAAAACCGATTTAATAATTAACTTAAACAGGAATTAGTATTACATATATATTTATTGAATCTATAATTCTTGATGTAATAATTAATAGATTATCATATTGTGAGCCTCGGGTGTTTCCTAATAAGGTGATTTGAAGTATATACAGTACCTCACTAAATGAAAGTTACTAAAAAACATCAAAATCAAAACAAAAACAAAATCACAATAAGAAAGAAACAACAGAAAAAAAAATTTAAAAAAAAGCTTTCATTCCATTTTACTTTTATTTTAGAAAAAAATTTCTAACCAATAGAGTTTAAACGAAGTTTGAAATATTTTCTAATTAATCAAGGGGAATTTATATATATCAATTTAGTTCTGTTTTTATTCTTTTTTTTTTGATTCCTTAATCTATTTCTTGTTAGTTTTTAAATTGATTCTTTGGTTAAAGAGATTATTTATATTGATAATTTAAAAATAAATAAATTACGATTATTTAATCATACCATTTAAAAACACAACAACGACAACAACAATAATTAACTTTATACATTCATTTTAAAACTAAGAAAAAATTTTAGACCATCAAAGTGGAAACAACATAAATTCATCACAATAATAAAATATAAATTAACAACAACTAACAACTAAAAGTATATATCAATATCATCATATCTGTTCAAAAAAAAAAATTATCAAAAATATCAAACGATTCATTTAATTTCAATTCAATTGCAAAGTATTAGTTTCAAATTTTTTTAATACACAACAAAACAACATCAACGTTTTTTTTTTTTTTATTTTTGATACATTTATTTATATTTATTTATTTATTACTTATTTATTTTATTTATTTATTATTATTGAACTATGAATGATAGTATAGATGATAGAGAATATAATAATGATATAACAATTTTAACTCAAGATATTATGAATGATAATACCAATTTTTATTATTCACCAAATAATAGTAGTAATAATATAAACATTATTAATAATAAACCTTTATCAAATAATAATTCCCCTAAAATGATTAGTAAATCACCAAGAAAAAATTATAATTTATCACCTTTACGAAGGAAATCACCTATAAAAGATGATCAAGAAACTTTATCAAATAATTCAAATAATTCAAATTCAAATTCAAGTTCAATTAATTCATATCCAGATGAAGAATTCAAATTATTAGAAAGAAATTTTGCTGATTGTTTAATTAAAAATAAAAATTTAAAAAATGAAGTTTTAAGATTAGAACAAGAATTAAATTTAAAAATTTCACAATTTGATTCACAAATTGAAAAAAATCAATTTTTAATTGAAAATTTAAAAGCAATTGAAATTGAAAATTTTCAACAACAAGATTTATTAAATAAAGAAATTTTAACTTATAAAGATATAATTGAAAAATTGGAAATTAAATTAATTGAATTAAATAAACAAATAATTAATAAAAATGAAATACCAATAAATGATAATTCAGATTTAATTAATAAATATGAAAGATTAATACGAGATTATAAAATTCTTGAAAATCAATATGAAGTTGAAAAAAATTCAAAATTAGTTTTAATGGAACAAATTGAATATTTAGCTCATAAGAATGAAGAATTAATACAACAACAACAACAACCTAGTAGTTCAAGAAATGTTAGTAGTTCACAATATCATGAAGATTTTATAGAAGAATTAACTAATCATCAAACAACTCATACCATGAATCAACTAACTGATGAAGAAGATAATATTGATGATGTTACAGATGATGATGAATCATTTATATCGGAAGGTTTAAATATTGGATTAATTGATCAATCTTCACCAATAAAAGATTATTCAAATGGATCAGTTAAAGCAATACCCAATTATCAATTTCCACCACCACTGCCTCAACATAAATTATTAGAAGAAGATTCTACACAATTTCCTCCATCTCCTGATCCGGAATCAAGAGAAAAACGTCAATCATTACCAACAAAATTAAAAAGACTACTGTTGGTTGAATCACAATCACAATCTGATAATTTTATACTATCACCATTTAAATTAACTCCTGGACAATCATCATTTACTGAAGAAGATGGTGGTGTATTTGCTAATAGTTCATCTATAGTTAAAAGATATTCAGTTTCAAAACCAAATCATTCAAGATATAATAGTCATGATATTATACCAATAAAAGTTGAATTTGAAAAAAATCATGATGAAGGAACTAGATGTTCTTCAGTACCTGAAAAAGTTTATAGAAGAAATAATCTGATACTACAAGAACTGCATGAAGATATAATTGAAGAATCTTATGACAATAATAAAGATGAATATAGAAATGGTACATTATTTGCATTAAATGGATTTGATAATGATATTGAATTATCAAAAAATTTTAGTTGTGAAACTGCAACATCATCAAAAAGATCATCAAGTATATTAATTTCAGATGATAGAACAAGACAAGAAATTACAAAATTAAAATTTGAATTACAATCATTAAAATTACATAATGAAAAATTATTATCATATATAGGATTTGAATTACAAAAACAAAAGAAAAATATTAAAAGATTAACTAAAAAACAATCAACAAGAAGTTTAAAATCAAATTCATCATCATCATCATCAAGTAATAATAAAAAAATTGAATATTCAGATGCAAAATTAATTGCAAATTCAAGAGATATATTAATTAATAAAAAAAGAGTTTTAAGATCTGTTTCAATAAATACATTATTTGATAATGAAAAGAAAATTGGATTATTAAATACAAGAAATTTAGTTAGTGAACCAACATATTTAATTTATGATGGAGATGATGAATATCAAACAACATCAAATAGTCCACCTGATGATAAATTAGTTAAAAAATTTGCATCACAAATTTTTACTAGACATCCATTAAATTCATTAAATGAAGATGATGATTTAGATAGTGATTTCGAAAATAGTTGGGAAATTGATAATGTAGAACAAGATGATGATGAACCAATTTCTTCATCTTCTTCATCATCAGAAGAAGAAATTGGAGTATTTAATCATATTAAACATTTAGTAATGGGTAAAAATCATGTTAAGAAAAAGAAATCAAAATATAAATCTGATGAATTAGTTGATGATGGATTAAAATTTAAATTTTTAACAATTGCATTAGGGATAATTATAATTAGTTTTAAATTAACACCACATGCAAATTCAGTAATTAACCATTCAAATTAAAGAAACGAAAAGAACAAAAAAAAAAAAAAAAAAAATCTGTTTTTTATTTATGTTCTACGTAAATTCTCATATAATAAAAAAGTAATTTATTATATAAATATTCTGTATGGTTTTGTATAATTTTGTATATTTTAATTATATATTTATATCTATTAAAACAAAAAAAGGAAAAAATTTATAACTATATATGAAACAAAACTAAAAAAATTAGTTGATTAAAATTAATTAATTTCAATTCTCCGTTGTTCGTTGGGTTGAAGATTGTTGCATGTTTTTTTTTGTTTTTTGCATTCATGCATGCGTCAATATAAGTAATCTCGCGTCGATACCGTACGATAGATGGATGTTTCAATACTATAAATCTATAAATCTCTTGCTGTAATTCGTTGTAAATCACCGGCGGCGGTGGCGAGGATATATTATAAATGTATCTTGTGTCCGGGCCAGAACTTACACAAATCTTAAAAATACAGTACGATTCATTGCAGCGATGGCACTAAAGATCGCACGAATACCACCAACAGAAAAAAAAAACTCATAAAAAAAAAATAAAAAAAAAAAATAAATAAATTAAAAAATTTAAAAATCACACCACTTTTGAATAGCACCCTTTTAGCTAACTACTAGTACAACTAAATATATATATATAATAAACATGCATTCATTGACAAGATAAAATAGTAAATTTCTTGTTTACTAATCATTGATTTTATATATATAAATAATTGAATCCTTTTTTTTATTGGATTTTTGGAATACTTTTACAAAAAAGTCTTTTTCTATATTTTATTTATTATTGACTTATTGATAATTGGTTGCAAAGTAAGAAAAGCAAAAGAGAGAAATCGGAAATAGTCTTACATACTAAAAATTAACTTAATTTACCCCATACATACATAACTTTTTAACAACAACAACAACAACAGGAGAAAAAAAAATGGCACTTCGAAATTATTTATATGCTAAACATAATCATGAATTAGATTCAAGAATAAATAAACTAGATTCACAAGATTCAAATAATATTAATATTAATAATAATAATAATTTACATATTAATAAAATGAATACTCCAAGACAACATACTCATCATAATCAAACAGATATTGAAAATTTAACAAAAGATATAAATCAAATTCATTTAAAAAATAAGGCTGGTTCCTCACATTCTGATTCTGATGAATGTAAAAAATGTCTTGATTGTACTTGTAAAAAAGATGGTACCAATAATAATAATAATAATAATACAACTTCACAACATAATAATGCTATTCATCCTATATTACAAGTTGAAGTTGAAACTGAAATAGATTATACAACTGCTAGTATATAATAATAATATAACTAACAAATTATAGAGTTATTTTTACAATGAAATATACGTATTTTAATTAATAATTATATTGTTTATACTTAAAATATCTTTTATTTATTTTATTTTATTTATCGTTCCATCGTTTACTATTAGGTATCATAGATATTGAATTTCTTGAATTTCTAGATATATTAACATCATTAGTTAATGGTTGTTGATTCATTGATCGAATATATTCATCTATAGATAATTGTTGTTGTTGTTGAACTTGTTGTGCCTGTTGTACTTGTTGTACTTGTTGTACCTGTTGAACTTGCAGTGGTTGTTGTTGTTGCATTTGCTGTACTTGTTGTACTTGATGATGTTGTTGTTGTTGTAACTGACCACTTTGTCGTATAAAATCCATATTTGAATGAATTTGATTTCGATCTAATTTTGGTGGTACTGGTAATGTAACTGGTTGTTGCTGTCTCATATATCCATTGTTATTATTATTATTACTATTTATTTGCTGTTGTTGTTGTTGAGGGATACTATGTGTATTTACTTGAGTTGTCATTGGTGATGTTAAATTTGGTATTGATGATGATGAAGATGTTGATAAATGATGAAATTTATTTTGTGATGATGATGTACCTGTTGGTACTACTTGTTGTTGATTTTGTAATGGAGATTGTTGTTGTTGTACTTGTTCAACTTGTTGATTTTGTTGTTGTTGTTGTTGTTGTTGTACCTGTTGTAATTGAATAGATCTATTATTAATTATTCTTTCATTAAAAAATGATTCTTTAAATTCATGAAATATTTTTAAAGTTTGAGGATATTCATATTGATGTAAATTAAAAAATCTATCAGCAAATATATATATAAATCTTTCAATATCAGTTGCATTTATAGGTTGATTAATATCACTTGATACTGTAGTTGTATTTAATGTAGATGTAGTATTGTTATTATTGATTTTTTTAGGTATTTGATGAACTGTTGCTACATGTGTCAGTATCAGTGTCAGTGTCAGTGTTGCTGTTGGTATTCTTTCTGTTAATAATGCTTGATTAACTGTTGATTCATTAGTTGTCATATCTGTAACAGGCGTTGCATTTGAATTTCTAGATATATCTGATGATGATACAACAACATGTTGTTGACCTGATTGTGTTGGTTGTTGTTGTGGTTGAGTCTGTGATTGTTGAGTTTGTGGTTGAGTTTGTATTTGAGATTGTGTTTGAGGTTGTGTTGGTGTTGGTTGATGTGATTGTTGTGGTGACTGTCGGTTAGAAACTGACCCACTAAAATTATGTCTTCTTCTATCATATTGATTGTTCACCAGTTGATTATATTCAAAAGCATTATTCGTTATGTTATTTTGATAATGTTGTGAAGGTGGTGATGGTTGTTGTTGTTGTTGTTGTTGTTGTTGTTGTTGTTGCTGTGATGGTTGAAGTTGAGGTAATGGTGCTTGTGGTGGTTGTGGTAATGGTTGTTGCTGTTCTTGTTGTTGTTGTTGTTGTTGTTGTTGTTGACGATCTTGTAAATCATTATGCTGTATAGTTGGAGATATCTTATCCTTTTGATATTTTTGTTGTCTTTTATCCATTGTAAAATTCAAACCTAATACATTATTATGATTAAAACTTAATCCTTGATGAGGTCTAAATTGATTTCTCGGTATTTCATCTGGTGTTTGACTCGATGGAATTCTTTGAAGTGTAGGTATACTACCTTGTGGTTGTGATGATGATGATTGTGAGGTTGTTGCTAATAAATCATAAGTAGAATTAGTTTCTTCTAATCTATTTTTATTACCTTCAATTTCATTTGATCTCAGTGATGATTGTTCATTACTTATACTTGAAAATTTTGTTTCATTATCATTATTATTTTCTGTTACTGTTGGTGATGGTTCTCCAGATTCATTTAATACTGTATAATTTCTATTTGCTTCATTATCATTACTAGTACTTTTTTTATTATAATCTAAACGTTTTTTATTTATTCCATGTCTTTTTTTAAATTGACTTAACCAACCATGACTAAAACTATGTAAACGTTTTGGATCATCAACCCCATATTGATGAGCATAAATTGACCAATGTTCTCTTAATATAGGTTCTGTTATAGGTTCATTTTTTTCTAATCTACTTTGAACTAATTTATCCATTGCTTTATTAATTTTTTCATATTTAAATTTAACTTTTCTTCTACTATTTTTAGAAAATTTAAAATCTGCTTGACTATATCTTTTTCTTAATTCATCTTCATTTTTTAACCATTCACTAAATGATGAAGTTGATATTGAAATTTCATTTTTAAATCGATCTACAGTTTCCAGTTGTGGTCTATCTGATTGATGATAATAATCTAATACTTGTAGTTTTTGAGCTAGAGTTGCCCTGGGGAATTTTGTAGACATAACTACCTAGTATATTTTATGATATTGATATGTCTATGAAATTGTGTATATTTTAAAAAAATGGAACCCCCAAAAAAAAAAAATAAAAGAAATGTAAACTGAGATGTCCTGTCTCCAGTATTGATCTATTCCAATATATTATTGATTAGAATTGAGTAGTTGGTATATTAACGATTGAATTTAATAAGATGAAATATAAAAGTAGAAAAGTATAAATTTAAAAACAAGATTTAAAAAAAAAAACTGTCATAAAAATAATCCTCTCTTAACAGTATATTTGTATATATTTATTTATAATTCCTGATTTCACAAGTTTTTTCTATTTATTTTTTTTTTCGTTGTTTTGATTTTTATTTTAAAAAACTGAAATTGAAATTGAAACTGAAATTGAAATTACAAGATTAAACTTTAATATCAAATTCATAAATGTTACAAAAAATACATCATCTTTTTTTTCTTAGTTATAAAGTTATATAATTATAATTATAATATTGAACAGATTTTTTTTATATATACTCAAATATATATATATATATATAAGCTAACTTATTTAATGAGATCCAGCACCTCTACTAACTTTTTCCAAAACAGATTCATAAGCAACTTCGGAAAAATCAGTACCTTGAATATCAGCAGCAACACCATTTAAAGCTCTTCTTAAAGAATCTTTTGATGATGCATAAACCATTTTAGATCTAACTGGAGCTGTATCTGGTGACCAAGTAAAGAAAACAATTTTTGATCTTTTACCTTCACCACCACCAATTTCATATTCAAAATCATAAACAGCATATTTACATTCATTTTCTGGTAATTTTTCTAAAAATGAATCATAATCATCACTAGTTGAAGTTTCATCAACAATAATTTCTGTTTTGGAATCATTTAATGTATAAAGAACAAATTTATATTTTTTACCTAATTTTAAATCATTAAAAGCTGTTAAAGATTCATCAGCAACTGCAACACTATACGGAGGTTAGTATATTTTCAATTAATTATATGGTTTCCAAAAAAATTAAAAAGACGTACCCTGATCTAGACTATTAAATATATGTTAGTTTATTAATTCTACTAATGAATTCATTATTCAATCACTATCAATTAACTAATAATTGATAAATACTTCTTTAATAATCACATACCATTGTTTTTTATATTTGTAAATTAGTTGTAAAATGTGTAAATTGAAAAAAAGTTGTTTTGTTGTAAATAAGAAAAGGAGTTTTTTTTTGTTTGTTCAATTTTAAACTTCAACGAATTTGGTGGTGAGTTTGCTCATAAAACAAAAAATAGTAGACAACAAGAATGTTTTGGAAATTAGCACACGACGACTTTTTTTTTTATGATAACCTGACATCATAATCTAAAGTCATTTTCATGTACTATGAAAATTTAAGTTTGAGTTTAAAATTTAGAATGAAAATTTAGAAGGAATAGGATAATAATCTGGGGTAATGATTAATAAAACTTATCTAAGTCTTGTTATATTTCTTTGTATATTCTTATATTTCAATCATCATCATTAGGTATTGGCTGCAAATGAAATTCAAGTATCGGTACTTCTTTTAATATTCTTCATTTACAAGAATAGAATATAGAATGAATATATAATTCAATTTTATGTTGATCCTGTAATTCCTTTTGTTCCTTGATTAAAAACGGAATTATTTTCACTTGTTAAAAATTTTTTATCAAATATTAACAAAATTCTACAAAAATTAATTTAATCCACAATAAATATTTCAAAAACAGATTTATTTGATAATTTAATTTCAATTACCCAACAATAGACAAATTAGAATCATTTAATATGAATTTCAGTTAAAAATAACAAATTTTAAAAAATCCACATACATTTTCAAAAATTATAAAAAACTCCAAATTTCAACACCAAAGAATTTTTAAATTATAAAAACAATTTAGTTAAATATAATTAACCACATTATATTCATTTTAATCATATTTATATCAATTAAACCTCAGATTCCTAGTTGCAATTTTTACTATTAAAGCTTCTGGCGTTTGCGGCCCTCTGAACAGAAAATTTTGGTGGATACGATGGCCGAGTGGTTAAGGCGAAGGATGCAGGTTTATACGCGCTTTCCTTTGGGCATTGCCCGCGCAGGTTCGAACCCTGCTCGTGTCGCTTTGAATTTTTGCAGAATTATTTTTTTTTGAAACTTTGGGCTTTTGGAGTTTGATTTTTGGTATGTGGAGATCTAGTGCTTTAATTGGACTTGGTTTTTGATTGTATTTGTTTTTTTTTGAGTTCAATTTTGTTCAATTTGTTCAATTTTCTGGTATGGCTCAAGTAATTTAAATGTAGCAGCTGGGTTTCTACGAGTGAAAGATAAGAGCAAACTGGTTCACTCTTTTTTTTAATAAATATCGAATCTATTTAATTTCATATCCTTAAGTCATTTCATTTTTAGGTTGGTGTTGGCAACTGGGCTGCAAAAAAAATGAAAGTGTAATGAAAAAAAAAATTTGTATCACCAAATTTTTCAACAGAGGCAAGAAGCGAAGAAAAAAAAAAATAAACCCATTATCAATATTTTTTTTTATTTTTTTTATTAACTACAAAAATTTCAATAATGGATGATTTATATGAAATACTTGGAGTTGAATCTTCAGCAAGTGATATAGATATTAAAAAAGCATATAGAAAATTAGCATTAAGATATCATCCAGATAAAGTAAATGAAGATGAACGAGAAGAATCCGAAATTAAATTTAAAGAAATTTCAATGGCTTATGAAATATTAATAGATGAAGATTCAAGAGATGAATATGATAAATATGGTACAACAGGTGGAGGATTTGGAAATGGTGGAGATTTTAATTTTTCAAGTAATCCATTTGAACAATTTTATGGAAATGGAGGTGGAGGATATGCAGAACAAGATTTTTATAATTTTTTTAATAATATGAATGATGGACATAATCATCATCAACATAATTCAAGAAGTAGAAAACAAAAAACTGAAGATGCTCATATTGAAATTGAAGTTACTTTAGAAGAATTATATAAAGGGAAAACTATTAAAACTACATCAACAAGAAATATTATATGTACATTATGTAAAGGAAATGGATTAAAATCAACTTCAGTACCATCTAAACAATGTTCAACATGTAAAGGAGAAGGACTGATAAGAAAAATTAAAAGAGTTGGACCAGGTTTAGTAGCTCAAGAATATGTTGATTGTTCAACATGTCAAGGTATTGGAAAAATATATCGTACAAAAGATAAATGTAAATTATGTAAAGGTAATAGAGTTATTGAAGATACTAAAATATTAGAATTTGAAATACCTAAAGGTTCACCAAATCATGGAGTTATAATTAAAAAAGAGGAATCAGATCAATCACCTGGAAAAATCACAGGTGATGTAATATTAGAATATTCTTTTAAAAAACATGATATATTTATTAGAAAAAATGATGATTTATATACAAAATTTAAAATTCCTTTAGTTGATTCATTAAGTGGATTTTCAAAATTAATTTGTAATCATTTAGATGGTAGAGGTATTAAAATAACTACACCAAAAGGTAAAGTTATTAGACCAAATGATTTTATAAAATTATCAGGTGAAGGTATGCCAAAATTAGATCAAAAATCTTCTTGGTTTAAATCTAATAATAATAATTATGGTGATTTATATATAGAAATTGAAATTGAATTTCCAAAAGATAATTGGTATGTTGAAAAAAATGATCTTATAAAACTTTCAAATATTTTACCAACTGATTTATCTAAAAGAGATCAACAATTTAATATACCTGATGCAAGTATTGAATTATTTACTGATTTTTCAATTGTTAATAATTCAGAATTACCTACATATGAATCAGAACAAGAAGCTAAAGAAGAAGAAGAATCTTATGAACAAGTTCCACAATGTAATCAACAATAGTAAATAAAAAAAAAAAGTAATGTATATATTTATTACATGTATATAGCTTCAATCTAATAAATTATTTAAATCATCTTTCGATAATCCAATATTTTCACAATCAATTTGAATTGGAATTTCACCAACTTCTTCATCTTCTTCATCTTCATCACCAAAACTTAAATCTAATGAAGCGCTAGTTGTTGCAATCAGTCTTTCTTGTAATTCAACTTCTGATGATAAATTTGGAGTTGAAAAAAATTTTAAATCAGAATCAGTCAATGATTCAAGATTACTATTATTATTAGTTAATTTAATATCAGGAGTTGATTCAATTTCTTCAAACCAATAACGATCAACTAATGAATTAATTTGTCTTTGCCTTTCTAATGAACGTTTAACTGGATCAACATCTATAGATGATTCATCAATTATTAAATTATCACCATGTAATTCTTGAGTATTTTTTGAATATGTAGTATTTAAATTTGGTATTAATGGTTTTATTGGTAAATCATGTTTAATTAATGAATCAGTTTCTGTAGTAGATAAAGTTTTTTGTCTTTTAGCTTTTGATGATGATAAATCTTCATTTACTGATTGTAATAAAACTCTTTTATTTGGATTAACTATTTGATTAATTAATTGTTGATTATGATTATGATTATGATTATGATTTTGATTTTGTTTTAGTTGATTTTTTTGTTCTTGTAAATTTGACGATGTTTCTTTAATTGATGTAAATCCTAAACTTGAATTTGATTTATTTAAACTTGGAGGTCTAAAATTTGAATCTTTTTGTTGTAATGGAATTTTATTATTACCAATTGATGAATTTGATCTACTTAAACTAATATTACGATTTTTACCACCCAAAGGTATTCTTTTAGATTGTGTTGTTGTTGTTAGTCTATTATTTATAGACTCTTTAGTATTTATAGTTCTATTTTCATTATCATTATTAATTATTTTATTTCTTAAAGCATTTGTATTAGTAGTTAAATTATTTTCTTTATCAGTATTGATTATTCTATTAGACATTATTTGATTGATCAATAAAGAAAAAAAGAAAGAAAGAATAAGATGAAATAATTTTTTTTTTTAGTATTTTCTATGACTTTCGTATTTTTTTTTTTGTTGTTTGTTTGTTTATAGTTCAACTATTCCTATTTCTATATTATCCTTGTTTTCTATGTCACCCTTATAATATAATATAATCCACGCCATCTTTACACGCGAAAAACTAAAAATTAAAAATTACATACATACATAGACAGCAAAGAATAATATATTCATGGCCCATCTAATATGCAATACCCTTTTATTATTATACTTGAATAAAGTTCATATATTAATTTTTTTAGACAACCAACTCAACTCCAAGAAAACAACACACTTCATTATATCCAACCCATTTTTCACATTTTGATCATGGCTTTTGAATCACAATTTATAGCTGTAACTTCCAATTCAGTTATAAAAGTATCATATTGGATTTATTTAGTTGATTGGGTATTGGCATTAATTTTAGGTTTGGCATTTGTATTTTATTTCCATCGATTATTGGGTTATGTATTTTCATTATTATTTAGATTAGTATTATGGAAGACTTATAAAATACGAATCAATATAGAATCTTTTAAAATTTCACCTTTAGGAGGTCGACTATTTCTTAAAAATTTAACAATTATAACATCAGATACAACAATTTCAATATTAAATTTAACTGTAACTTGGAGATATTGGGTATTTAGATTAGCAAGATTATCAAATTATTTTTATGAAGTTAATACAGATGATTATGAAACTAAAATAGGTGAAGGTGGATTAGGTGGTATAAGTCAAAAACAAAATGAAAAACAACCATCAAGATTTTTAATTGTAGTTGAAGGTTTTGAAGTTTATATGCATAATAGATCTTTTGCTTATGATTATATTATGGATATTTTACAAAATAAAAAAGAAGCTGATGAATTTAATAATGAAAAAATTGAAGAAGAAGAAGAATCTTCAACAGTTTCTGAAGATGGATCTAAAACTGGTCATCTACGATTTAGAAAAAATACTGCAACTAGTAATAGTTTAGATGAAGAAAAAGATGATAAAGATCAACCAACAACTAAAGATCCTGAAAAAATCAGTAGATCATTATTTTTATTACTTCAAATAATGCCTATATCATTTAAAATTAAAAAAGGAACTTTTGTAATGGGAAATGTTACAACACCTTCTATATTAGTTGCATCATATAAAACAGCTACTGGTATAGTAGATTTAGCAAAATCACCAAATCCAGTGGATGCTTATAGAGTTTTATATGATTTTGTTTGTGATAATTTCCAAGTTTGGATGAAACCAAATATTACTTATGATAAATATAGATATGGTATCGAAGATCATGAAAAAAATGATTCAGAAGATCAAAAAGAAACTTTAAAACATATGAAAAAATATAAAATATGGTATAAATTTAAAAGAGCAATTCAACAACTTGGTGAATCTTATCATAAACTTCTACGTAAAAATTCAATTAGTCTAGAAATAAATGATGATGATATAGTATTTGATTGGAAAGGTTTAAGAAGATATATTGGAGATGATGATGATATAGATATTCTTCCAGTATTGAATAGTGATGAACAATATGCAAAATATAGTTTGATATTAGATTCTGTATCTACAAGATTTATTTATTATTATGATGAACCTGGTATGCAACCAATTGATTCAGGTTTTAGAGCTAAAATGGCACCAGAACATGGTATTGAATTTGAAATATCAATGGGTACAATGCATTATGGTCCTTGGGCTGATAGACAAAGAGTTGCATTACAAAATATGTTTTTTCCACCACTTGCAAAAGATTGTAAACCAACTGTTGGATTTTTAAGACCTGGTGTAATACGAGAATATGAAGGTTTTAGAATTACAATTATTGTTAAAGATGAAGTTATTATAAGAGTTCCAACAAGAGAACCAAGTAAAGATAAAGAATTATTAAAAACAAATCCACAACCTACAAATGGTCAAGCAAAAGTTTCAAGACCTTTTGGTTGGTTAGAAATTAAAATTGGTGAAGGTTCAAATTTTACATTATTTACATCTTATGTTTCTGATGAAAATGGATTTCCAAATAAAATGAAAGTTGTTTTTAATGAACCAGAAGTTAGATCTTCAGTTAATCATGATGTTTTATTTTTAGCAGATCAACATAATATTGAAGCACAAATTGGATTTCCTTTAGAATGGAATGGTAAATGTTCATGGGAATTTGATCAAGTTAGTGTTAATGCAAGATTATTTTTATTAAGAGAACATACATTATTATTTTCAGATTTATTTACTGATTTTGCATCTGGTGATCCTCAACCTTATGAATATTATCGTTCATTTCTTTATAAGATTACTTGGAAACTTTTAAATTATCGATTTTATTTAAATGTTAATGATTTTAATATTATTAATAATGCATTAGATTTTGATAATAATAAATATTTATCTTTTCAAGGTAGAGAAATTGATTGTGCTATTAATATACCTTTAAATGGTAATTTATCTAAAACAACAACTGTTGGTTTTGAAATTATTACACCACATTTTGATCTTGTTTTAGATACCCCACCTTGGCATACAGTTAATGCATTTTTACAAGAATCAAAAGTTGTTGGTAGAAGTAATCATTTTAAAGTTGATGGTTCTTATACATTTTATAGTTCAGTTGAAGCTAATACATCAGATTATATTGAAATTAGATGTGTTGGTGATGAAGTTAGTTTAAAATTTTATGGATTTGTTATAAGATATTTATTTACAGTTCGTGAAAATTATTTTGGTGAACAAATACATTTTAAAACTTTTGAAGAATATACAAATAATATGACAGATGATTATTATTCAGATATTGAAACTTCAAATACATCATCTTCAAAACCAAAAGAGAAAAATTATTGGAGATTATTAAAAACAGAAAATGATGTTGATGTTTTAGTTAGTTTTCAAATAAGAAGTGGTCTTATATTATTACCTTATCATGTTTACAGTTGTAAATCACATATTGGACTTAATTTTGATATGTTGGATATTGATATGAGATTTTGTAATTATTATATGGATATGCAAGTTGATTTTAGTCCTATAGAAGCAGTATTTGTTGAAAATTATAGTAATGGTAAAGATGATCCATTATTAAGTGTTGGAGAATATGCAAAATTATATTTTAGTTCAAAATCAGATATGTATGTTGATGGATTTAGTGTTCATTCTCATAGAATGTTTGGTGTTCCACCGGATGAATTAACATTTTGGTGTAATTGGTCATTTTCTTGTGGTGATTGGATTGTTGATAGTAATCCAATTTTCTTAAAAGCAATTGTTGCTGGAATTGGGAATTTTGGTGTTGGTTTCCTGGATCAAGAAAATGCTTTAGATGTTGCATTTCCTCCTTCTTTTGATGCTGCAAATTTTACATTTAAATGTCCAAAATTTTTATTTAAATTAAGACCAAATGATACATCATGTGTTGAAATTGGATTGATTGATTTATTATTATCTTATAATGATATGCCAAATAGAAGATATTCTAATAAATTAGCAGTATCAATACCTGAAGTTTATATGAAAGTTTTTGAAAATAATGATACAATATTGGCATTTTTAAAAACATCTTTAATATTTTCAAATTTTTGTCAAAAAGCAGATATGGAAGAAAGAAGAACAAAACAAGAACATCATGTTAGAGATAGTGATGCACCATTTCATAGAGCACCATTTGTTTTATTTGGAGAATATCGAGATGAGTTTTATAATAGTTCAAAAGGTTCTTTTGTAACTTCACTTACTTTACCAAAAGTACCAATACCATTAACTGAACCAACTATTAATTTATCAAGAAAAACTAGACTTGATTTTGAATCAGATAATATGTCAGAACATTCTTCAAGTACTGAAGATTTTTTATTTAGTGAAAGAATGTTACCAACTTGTATTTATGATGATGATGCATTTGTACCCAATTATGAAGTTGATACAGAAATTGAGTATGATAATTATGTAGTTGAAATTGGTGAAGTTGATTCATTTGTTAGTCCTAATTCATTAAAAATTTTTAGTGCAATGGTTCAATCAATGTTGGATTTTTCATTAGATACAATTATGGATGAAATTGATGTTATAACTGTAAAAGTTTTAAATAATTTTTTAAAACCAATTCAAGAAATTAAAAATTTTAGAATTGTAAATCAAGATTTTTGTTTAAAAATTGGTGATTTTGATATGAAAGATCCAAGAGATTTAGCAGAATTAGTTAAAACAAATCCAGTAATTACTTTACAATCAGAGGATATCTCAATTGCATTATCAGATAGAACCCATAAATATAATCGTGATGGTGAATTAATTCAAGATGTAGAATTAACATTGGCTTTCCATATTAAAGATATCATGTTAAGTGTATCTCAACCACTTCAATTTCATTCTGCATTAATATTTGATTTACAAGAATTGGAGTTTTGGACAGAAATGAATAAAGAAAGTAATGTTGGATCAGGTAATTTTGAAAGTATTAGTTTAAATATTGATGATGATCAAGTAGAATGGTTAATAACTTATGTTGAATCAATTATTGATAGGTTTATTACCGAATCAAAACATTTTAATGAGGTTGGTGAAAGAATCAATTCTCATGCAAGTTTAGTTTATGCATTGACAATAGCTTCAAGTTATTATTTTATTGATCATGATCCTGATGTATTAACCAAACCAGCATATATTTTACGTTCTAAAAAAGAACATATTAGATTTTTTGATAATTGGAAAGTTGTTGCTAGACTTCGACATATTTTACAAAGCTTACCTTTAGAATGGTATGATGTTACTAATTATGCTTTTCAGAATCAAAAATATAAAATACCTGAAGATGCATTTGAAGAAGTTATAGAAATTTTTTCAAAATGGAGAACTTGGGAAGCAAATCAATCACAAAGATTACAAATGTTTAGAAGAATCTTTTCTAAAGTAGTTAAATCAGAAGATATATTTACAATCAATTATCAAATTTATGTTAATGAAATAATGTTCAAACTTGCATCTCGTGGTAATAGTGATTTTATTAGTTTACAAAAATTTTCAGTTACTTGTAAAGATGATACAAAAGATGGTGAATTATGTTTTACAAAAGATACAAATTTCATTTTCCATATTGCTGATTATGAAAGTAAAATCGGCACTAAAATATTTGATAAATTAAAATTATTAAAATTGGATGAGAAATTACAATCTACTAATACTAAAAAAGTTAAAAAACCAAAATTAAAACGTCCTTTAAATGAATTAGATCACACCACTTTTAGATTTACAATCAATATTTCTACTTTCTTACAACAAGTTTATTTTCCAATTACAACAATAGAATTGAAAACCAATGATTTATTATCTGTATTTGATTTAGGTGATCTGCCTAGACAACTTTCAAATGCATTAAGGTGTGCATCTTTAGAATCTAATGTTTGGTGTGCCTCACAACATACATTTTCAAATACTTTTGAAGAAGTTAATTTTGTTATAGGTAAAGCAGTTATTGTTGATCATGAATCATATAAAATTGATTTTGAAGTTAAAAAAATAGATATACAATTATTAGATAAATCATCTACTTTCCAAGTGATTTTGAAAAAAGTTGTTGAAACTGATCTTCCATATTTAGAAAATGTATTTGGATTAAAACCAAAGAAATTCAAAATTAAAATGCCGGAAGAACCTATAGAAAGTGATAAAAGTGATAAAAGTGATAAAAGTGAAGAAAGTGCACAAACTGAAGAAAGTGAAGAAAGTGAAGAAAGTGATGCAATTGAACAATTTGAACCAAGATATGCTAGGAGATCAGATAATGAAGTATTGGACGGTGGTCCTATTTTAACTACTGTAAAAATTACTGAAATTACTTGGAATATTGAAATCTTAAATCCATTTTTAATTACTGGTTCATTATTAGGTATTGAAGCTTCTTTAATGAAACTTCAAGAGAACTTATCAATTGAAGCTATGCTTACCAAAAGTAGATGTAATATTAAATTTAATCATCATGATATTTTAGAATTGCAAAGTTCAGAATTTATTAATTTCGCTGAAATTAAAACTTGTGATGATGTCATGTTGTTTTCAGTACAATCATCACTTGGTTATTCCAAAATTTTTATACCTAATTTTGTTTATTCTATGGAAGTTCTTAATAGACATGTACCTAAAGTACAGACAAGAATTGATCAAGTGGTTAATTTAATTAATGAAAAAATAGAACTGATGGTGCCTCAAAAAGAACCAGAACCAGAACCAGAACCAGTTGTGGAAGAAGAAAAGAAAAGAGATATTGTATTCAGGGTCAAATTCACAAATGATTTTGCTGATCTTTCAACTTATTTCCATAAAACTAAAGTTTCACTTAATGTTGAATCAACTTCAATAGGAGTTTATAATGTTGCATCCAATAATGAAAATGATTCTACTTCAGAAAATGCAAGTGAAAATTTTACAACAAAACAAGTTCCAATTTATGGTGAATTGTCTGTCCCAGCTGCACGTATAGCAGTATTAGAAAGAACTGTTCCAATTGGATTATCTAATGTTCTTGAAACAAACTTTGGTATAAGGTTATTAAATGATTCTGAATCTGTTGATGGCCGTCAATCACTTCAATTTGAATCTCAATATTGTAGAATTTGTTTATCAGAACCTACTGTTTGTAGGGCAATTAAAATAATTGATGATCTTTCAAAATTCAAATTCAATTCAGAATATGAACAGAAAATAAATCATAAAAATAAAGAAGTTAAACCAAAAATACAAGCTAAACCAACGAAACCAAAAGATAGTATTGAAAAATTAATATATTCCAAAATTTCATCATTTCAATTTCTTTCATATAATTTTTGTTTAGGTTGGTTATTTAATGATGAAATGAAAGATTATCCAGGTATTATTTTAGGTGCTGAAAGATTCTTTGCAGCTACTGAAGAAAGTTTAGGTAAATTTACTTTAATGCAAGCTTA
Organism: Insectozyma bohioensis; assembly: GCA_030582535.1. Lineage (NCBI taxonomy): Eukaryota > Fungi > Ascomycota > Pichiomycetes > Serinales > Debaryomycetaceae > Insectozyma > Insectozyma bohioensis. Next base: position 62,341 of record JAKTXL010000003.1, on the reverse strand, counting down.
TTTATCAGTTGCAAATGGTTCTAGATCCTCAAACTTTTATAGTGTTCTGTCAGAGAAATTTAATTTGAATAGATCATTCTTACCAAATTTACAATTAATTTATACAATTGAAAAGAAAGCTAAAAGACATATGAGAATGTCTATGCATGGTGATGAAATTGATGTCAAATTTTTATCAACTTCATTTGCTACAATTATTCAAAAATCAACAAAATCTGCATCAAATATTCAAGCATTTTTGGAAAAATTACATAAATCTAATCAATATACTGAAAAATTAGAACATTTACAACAACCAAAACCAACTGAAACCAAAACCACAGCTGCAACTGAACCTGAATCTTTAATCCATAATTCTTTTGAATCTATTGAATTTACTTGTACATTTGCTGGTTCAAATGTTTTAATTCATCGTTTGGAAGGTAATGATTCAGAAGAAACACCATCATTATTTTTACATGCACCTGCTATTAAAATGGCTTTCAAATATATCGATGTTGAAGGTTCTAAACGTCAATTACTTGGTGAACTTTTAACTACTTCTTCAGATAATACATTATATCCAGATTGTGTTCCAATTATAGTTGATTTAGTTCAAAGTATGAAACAATTATTCCGTAAAAAGAAACATACGGATAGTAAAGATATATTAGTTCCTGATGATCAAAATAAAAGTTCTGATTTTATTAAACATTTATTAGAAGATACTGATATTCATCTTGGTGTTAGAATTGAAAAACAAAAACTTACATTAAGTTGTGAACCAACTGCGAAAGTTGGTACAATGGTTGGTTTAGATGGTATTTTTATTCAATTAAATACTAATGATTCAGAAATACCAGCAGTTACAATTTCTTTATTATTTGATTCTGTTGGTACTTACTTACAACATATTTATTCAAGAGATATTAGTGCATCTGCTGAAATTTCAAATGTTTTATTAATGGGAGTTATTGAATTTGGCGAAGTTGTACAAATATTTTCAACTGGTTGTATTAATGATGTGAATGCTTTCATTAATGTTAAACAATATCAAGATGTTGATTTATTTAAAGATATTTGGTTTCCAAAAAAGATTTTTGAATTATATTCTGAGCATGAAGAAGAAGAAGAAGAAGATAGTTTTGATGATACATTCAGTCATTTAGAATTAGCTAGAAATAAAAATATTTCTTCAAGATTTAAAGAAGTTTCTTCAACTTATGCATTTCCTTGGATTGTTACATTTGTAATAACTAATGTTAGTCTTGGTGTTGATTTTGGACAATCATTAGGTAATTTTAAATTAATTGTTGATAATTTTTGGGCTGTTTCTAAGAAATCATCTGATTGGTCACAAGATTTAAAAACAGGTATTAATAGTATTGCATTAACATCTGAAGGTAGATTAGGTGGTAGTTTGATAATTAAAAATATTAATTTACATACTGCAATTAGTTGGAATATAGAATCAAATATAACATTGGATGTCCCATTAATTTTGGTATCTGCAGGTATTGAAAAATTACACTTGAAAACATCATTTGATTATCATGTTATTGCAATTGCAAATATTGAAGACTTTTCAATGGATATTTATAATAAGAAAAATGAAGTTGCAATTGCAAAAGATCATTTATTTATTTTCACTAAATTTAAAACATGTGAAGTTTATATAACATCTTTAACAGCTTCAAATTTCTTGGATATTTATAATACTATTTCAAGAATGATTCAAGAAAATAAGAGGTCATATAAAGAAACATTAAAAGATTCATCTAAATCTAAACCTATTGGTAAGAAACCAGCACCAACAAGGTCACATTCAGATAATGCTATATTAGAAACTATTAAAAAATTAGATACCAAGATCCATCTTGCAGCAGGTAAAGTTTTGATTCATATTTATCCATCATCAATGGACAATTCCAAAGTGTTGGTTATAAAATTAGATGAAAGTAAAGCTAACTTCCAACAAAATGAATATAGAACTGGTATTTCTAATCAAATTGATGTCAAATTTAATGATTTAAATGTTTCATTATCAAATATTAATCCATTAAGAGAAGAATTTGTAAATCGTGGTAGTGTTGAAGAGTTTGTTGCTTTTGCACGTAATGCAAGAGGTGGAACTATATTTGTATTCCCTTCATTTAAAATATCAATGAGAACTTTCCAAAAAGCTGGTACTAATAATATTGATTATTTATATCAATCATCATTTGATGGTACTGTTGATATTAGATGGAATTTAGGTTCAGTCAATTTTATTAGAGAAATGTATTCCATACATACTAAAGCATTAGCAGCAAGAATGGAATATAGAAAGAAAATGGAACCATTCAATGAAGATTTTAGTTCAAGTTCTATATTAAAACAACAATTAAATGTAGAAGATCCAACACAAGAAATTGATGATGCAATTAAGGAAACAATGGAAAAAGTTGAAAGTTCTTCAAAATATATTTATATACCTATGGCACCACCAATTATAGAAGCACCACAATTAAAAGAATTAGGAAACGCTACACCACCATTAGAATGGTTTGGTTTACATCGTGATAAATTTCCAAATTTTACTCATCAATTCGGTATAGTTGGTTTACAAAGATTAATTCATGAAATTGAATTACAATATTCAAAAATGTTAGGTAAAGCCTAATCAAAAAAAACTTTTAATATACGTTTATTTATTCATTTATATTTCAACTCTATTTACATGTTTTGAAAAATTCTAATGTGATAAAAACCATCTACCTTTTGCCTTTCTTCTAGCTAAAATTTTTTGACCACCTTTACTTCTTTTTCTAGCCAAGAAACCAAATTTTCTCTTTCTTTTAACTTGTGAAGGTTGATAAGTATTACCTCTAGAATTAAATCTTTTTTGCATTAAATTAATAACAGATTGTAATGGTGATTGATTTGAGAATACATTTGGTTGTGAAATTGAATTTATACATGATGATGATATTGGGGTAGTTGTAGATGCTGGTGAACGAGTTATTATTCTTGAAGAATTTATGAGACTTCTAGTCCCTTGTCTTATCAAGTTGGAAAACATGGTTGATTCGATATAAGTTTAGTTTTCTGTTGAAAAAAAAAAAAAAAAAATTTCATAGTAGAAGGTGAACCTTAAAATATAATGGTAGTGTACCATGATAACATCAACTTAAATTTTTATTTCAGTTCTCTCTCTCACTCATCTCTCATTTCAAATAAATTTTCAATTACATTTAAAAAAGAGTTTGCAACAACTAAAAAAGTTCCACAATGTCAGCATATAAAAGTAAAAGAATTATACCAAATTCGTTAAACACACCTACAGCAGTTAGAATAATAAGTTCCACAAAAATAGTTGAATCAGATGCAGAAAGATTATTAACTGATTTTATAGATGCAAGTGAAAAAAATGTATCTGGTAAATCAGATCAAATTAGTTCAACTGGTTTAAGTACAACTAATAGTGAATCCGGAGCAGTTTTATCTCAATTGAAAAGAATTCAAAGAAGTTTAAGAGGATTACCTCCATTGATAGTTGAACAACAACCTCAAGCACAAGATGTACAATCTAAGAATAGTATAGGAGAGCCAGCTAATAAGAAAATAAAATTCGATGATTCAGAAGAAGAAATAGTAGTTGAAAAACAAGAAGAAGTTGAAGAAGAAGAGGATCAAGATGAAGAAGAAGAAGATGAAGTAGTTGAAGAAACCACCATTGTAGAAGAAGAAGATAGTGATAAAAAGGAAAAGAAAAGTAAAAAAGATAAAAAACATAAATCAAAAGATAAAGATGAAAAGAAACATAAAAAGAGGAAACATGAAGATTAATAGATAATAGAAATAGTATTGGTATAGATAATTAATACACGGTAGTGCACGACGCCTCAATTTTGTAAACTTTTTTTTTCCTGTATTTAAACACCTCTATTATTTTTTTTGTTTATATTTTTTCTAATATCTGAGGAACTCAAATCATTAAATCAAAAATATATTTACAACCAGAACAACCACCGACCCTACAAAAATTTATTCATACCTCTAATATATATTATTGGATATGAAAAGAAAGAGAACTATAATAACAACTCCAAAAGCAGATGAGAGTACGTTTATAAATAATAGTGATTATGATCACGATACTCATTCTGATTCCTATAATAATTCATCTTCTATAATACAACCACGTCGATCAGGTAATTTCATTGATGATACTACAGATGCCATGGATGAAGATGAAGAAGATAGTGTTATATTAGATAATACCGTTATTGAAGAAATTGAACAAGATAAATTGGAAGATAATCATGATGATGTAGACGTGGATGACAAAAATTCTATAAACGTGAATCTGGATCCATCAGTTAGTTCAAATTCAGATCCTGAAACAGATCCTTCAAATAAGTTTCCAGATCATGTAGATATTAGTGAAAAAGAGGTAGAAGCGTCTGAGGAACCATCTCAAAAAGAAATAGAAAAAGAAACAGAAAATGAAAATGAAAATGAAAATGAAAATGAAAATGAAAATGAAAATGAAAATGAAAATGAAAATGAAAATGAAAATGAAATTCAAGCTCAAGTTCAAGATCCGGATCAAGTTCAAGAACAAGAACTAATAATAGCAACCCCAATAAGTAATAAAGTAGATGAAAGAACCAATGAAGATGATGATGAAGAAGATTCAAATCTAGAGAAATTAATTCTGCCTAGAAAAAGTAAAGTAGTTTCACAATTACTACTAGAACAATCCCAAAAATCAAATGAACCTAGATTAGTAATAGATAAATTAGTTCTTACAAATTTCAAATCATATGCTGGTGTACAGATAATTGGTCCATTTCATTCATCATTTTCAGCTGTTGTTGGTCCTAATGGTAGTGGTAAGTCAAATGTTATAGATTCTATGTTATTTGTTTTTGGTTTCAGAGCCAACAAAATGAGACAAGGAAAACTCTCGGAATTGATTCATAATTCTGATGGACAAAAATTAGATTTTTGTCAAGTTGATATACATTTTCAAATGGTTTTAGATGATCCTATTGTACCTCAGAAACTGAAAGTTGTTCCTGATTCAGATTTAATTATATCTAGAAAAGCAACTCAGAGTAATCAATCAATATATTATATAAATCGTAAAACAAGTAATTATACTGAAGTTACAAATTTATTAAAAGATAAAGGAATTGATTTGGATCACAAAAGGTTTTTAATTTTACAAGGTGAAGTTGAATCTATTGCCCAAATGAAAGCAAAAGCTGAAAGAGAAAATGATGATGGATTATTAGAATATCTCGAGGATATTATAGGAACAACTAAATATAAAAAATTAATTGAAGATAGTATATTGAGAATTGATGAATTGAATGATATATGTTTAGAAAAAGCCACTAGATTTGATTTAGTTGAAAAAGATAAAGATCAATTAGAAGAGAAAAAAGTTGAAGCTTTAAGATTTTTAGAATTAGAGAAAAAATTAACAAATTCAAAAAGTATTCAATATCAAGTTAATATACATGAGTATGAATCAAAAAAAACTGAAAAACAGAATCAAATTGATCTGTTAACCAAAGATTTGGAAGAAAATAGAGCAGCCAATAAAGAAATTTTAGAAGGAATTCAAAAAGAAATTGAACAACAAACAGAAATTGAAAATATTATAAAGCAATTATCTCATGAAATTGAACAATTGAATAAAAAACGTAAAGATTCAAGTAAGAAAAATGTTTCTATTGAAGAAAAAACCAAAAATATTAATAGTAAATTGAAGAAGATACAGAAAACTTTAGAATCACTGAAACTGACAGTTAATAGTTCAAATCAAAAACTTAAGAATTATACAGAAGCTTCTGAACAATTTAAATCGGAAGTTGAAAAATTGAATCAACAATTGGAAGTGGAAGAATCTAATTTGGATGAAATTAGGAAAAGTTTAACAGCTAAAACTTCTGAATTTACTAAAGAAATACAAATTTTGCAAAAAAAATTGGAGCCTTGGAATCTTCAATTAAAAGAAAAAGAAAATGCTATTAAATTGACTGAATCAAATATTGAACTTCTTACCACAAAAATGAATAGTACAACTAAACAACTTGAAGATCATAAAGAAAGATTAATGTCAATTAAGAAAGAAGGAAAAGAAAAAGAAGCAGAGTATAGAGAAAATGAAAGGAAATTGGAACAAATTGAAGAACAAATTGCTTTAGGTGGTGAACAATGTAATGCTGAAAAGAATAAATTAGATAAGATGAAGAACCAATTAATGAATCAGAGACAAAAAGTTCAAGATTCATTAAATATAGTTCAAAGTAGTGAAAATAAGAATAAAGTTTTAACTGCATTGTTGAGATTAGGTCAATCAGGTAGAATTGATGGTTTTTATGGTAGATTAGGTGATTTGGGAACAATTGATGAAAAATATGATGTTGCTATATCAACTGCAGCACCTGGTTTAGATTCAATGGTTGTTGAAACCGTCGAAACAGCTCAAGCATGTATTGAATATTTAAGAAAAACAAAATTGGGTTATGCTAATTTCATATGTTTGAACAAATTAAGAAGTTTTAATTTAGCTCCTATTCAAACACCTGGTGATCCTTCTAGAGTTAAAAGATTATTTGATTTAATTCAACCTTCAAGTTCAAAATTTGCTCCTGCATTTTACAGTAAAATGTATAATACATTAGTAGCACCTGATTTAAATGAGGCTAAAAGAGTTGCATATGGTGCCAAAAGATGGAAAGTTGTAACTTTAGATGGTAAAGTTGTAGATACGTCAGGTACAATGTCAGGTGGTGGTAGTTATGTGTCTAAAGGAGCAATGAGATTAACGAATTCTTCTAAAGGAGTTGATATAATTAGTGAAAAGGAATTAGAAGATATGCAAAATAAATTACAAGCTATGGAATCTAAATATGAAATTGCAAATAATGAATATAATGAAAAAATAGCAATATTGAAGAAATTAGAGAATTTAAAACCAGAAACTGAATTTGCGATATCAAGATTGAGGTTAGATATTGAATCATTAGCTGGTGAAAAGAAAGATATAACTCAAATTTGTAAAAATTTAATTGCTGAACAACAAAAAATACAAGAAAATAATCCTTTTGAAAAACAAATACAAGATAAACAACAAGAATTAACAAGTTTACAAGAAAGTAGACATAAATTAAAATCTGAAATGTCACAATATGAAAATCAAATAGCAGCATTTGAACAAAAAATCATGGATGCCGGTGGTGTTGAATTAAAAGTTCAAAGTTCAAAAGTTGATTCAGTTAAACAACAAATAGCAATTATTCTTGAAAAAACATCTGGAGATAGAATGACTATCAAGAAATTAGAAAATGAAATTAAACGTCATACAAAAATCATTGAAAATTCTGGTCAAGAACAGAAAGAAGCAGAAGAGGAATTAGAAAGTATTCAAGTTTTACAGCGTGAAATTGCAGAAAAATTAGAACAAATCAATACAAAATTAGAAGAATTAACGCTGGATAAAAAAGATAAAGATGGTGAATTAGAATCATTAAAATCAGAACTTGATGAGAAACAAGAACAAATTAATAAATTTAAACTGTTTGAAATCGAGGTTAATAATAAATTAGAAAAATTTAATGCTAGTCTCAGGAAATATAATTCTATTATTGAAGATAATAATGAAAGTCTTGAATCTATAGTTGTTCGAGATGCTGAACCATATATCAACTGGTTAAGTGAAGAAGAACAAAAGAAATATAATGGATCTAACATTGAAAAGTTATCCGAAGAGCAATTAAATGATATTGATTTAGAAACTGTAAATAATGAAATTGAAGAATTAGAAAGGTACATGAGTAATGTTAAAGTTGATATTGAAGTTTTGAAAGAATATGGTGTTAAAATACTTGAATTTAATGAAAGAAAAGTCGATTTAAATTTAGCTGTTGAAGAAAGAGATGAAAAGAAAGATTATTGTGAAGATTTAAAACGCAAAAGATTAGATGAATTTATGGTTGGATTCAATACTATATCAATGACTTTAAAAGATATGTATAGAATGATTACCATGGGAGGTAATGCCGAATTAGAATTGGTTGATAGTTTAGATCCATTTTCAGAAGGTATATTATTCAGTGTTATGCCACCTAAGAAATCTTGGAAAAATATATCCAATTTATCAGGTGGTGAAAAAACATTGAGTTCATTAGCATTAGTTTTTGCATTACATACATATAAACCAACACCATTATATGTGATGGATGAAATTGATGCTGCTTTGGATTTCAGAAATGTTTCTATTGTTGCTAATTATATTAAAGAAAGAACTAAAAATGCTCAATTTGTGGTTATATCATTAAGAAATAATATGTTTGAATTGGCTAAACAATTGGTTGGTATTTATAAAGTTAATAATATGACTAGAAGTATATCTATAGAAAATCTTGAACTTCAAGAATTTAAAGGTAAATAATTTGTATATTAATGTATTATTATTATTTTAAAAATCCCGTTTCTATAATTTATCCATATATTCTTCTCTCCATTGTGGTTCAATAGCAGTTGCAAAACCTTTTTCACCTTTCCTTTTTAATATGAAATATTTATCTAATAAATCTATCAATTCAATCATATTTTTAGCATCATTTATTTCCTTAATATAATTTTTATGTATAACATTTTCTAATAATTGAGCAACATGATGTTGTGATAATTTATAAGGTAATCCATAAGAAGTCGTTAAATACATAAACATTTCAACTGCACTCCATGGTGTTTTATCTAAACCTGTAAATAAAGCTGGATTTGTCAAAATCCCTCGTGCTGACATAACTCCATCTACTCCTGTATATTCTACTATTTTATTACAATCATCTAATGTAAAACAATCACCATTTGCAATTACTGGAACTTTTGTAATATGAGAACGTAATAATTTAATTGCATCCAAATTAACTGGTATTGAAGATCTTGTAGTTTTAGTTCTTCCATGTATCGTTATGATATCAGTACCTGCATTTTCTATTTTTTTAACAAATTCAATTGTTTCATTTAAATCATTATGAATTCTAATTTTTGTATCAATACATATTAAATCACCATATTTGTCTTTTGCTGTACGTATCATATCTGCAACAAGATCAGCTTTTGACATTAATGCTGCTCCTATACCTTCTCTAATTTGATCTTTAATTGGACATCCACAATTTATACCTATACCATCAACATAAGGATGAATCATTGCAATAAATTTCATAAAATCTTCTACATTATTAACCCCACATTGAACAATTACAGATTTATCTTGATCATTAGTTGTAAAATCAGAATATCTTGCTATATCATTACGTACAAATTCTCTTGCTAATATCATTGGTGTGTATACAATATCTACATTATAAAATCGACATAGTTCTCTAAATGGAAGTTTTGAATATCTAACCATAGGACCTGCGACGGTAGCCGGTCGTCCTTCAAGTTGACATCGTTTTATTATATTGGTTGGTCTATATTTTGGATCTCGTTTCGGTATTATTTGTGATGGCATGAATAGGTTTGATTAGATAGTAGCGATGATTCAAAAAATTTTTATTTTTATTTTTATTTTTTTTTCTCTTTCGCTTTTGTGTGAATTTCTTTTTTTTTCAATCTGAAGTTTATTGATCTATTCACCGATCAATGGGGTTTAAGTTTTATAGTTTTTTCATAAAAAATATTACTTGTCAATGATCTTAAAAATGAATGAATTATTTTTGATCTATCATCATCAAACATAAGTTTGTGATATTAGTATATGTTTTGTGATGGTAGCTCAGCCTTACAATTAGTAATAATCCCAGATTTTTTAGAAAAAAAAAATAAAAAAGAAAACGGTTACGAAAATCTCGATTAATCAACATAAACAAAAATCAATACAACATTCATACTCTTAATAATAATGTATAACATATGATATTTACCAGGGAATATTTAACACATAATTTGGTCAAACTTATAGTACCAATAGCGATAATACTAGGATTAGGTTATGGTAATTTTGCCATTAATTATTCATTAGGATATCAAGAAATTTATAAACATCATTCAAATGGAATTGCTATTGTATTATGGATATTAATTGGATTATGTCAATTATTTTTATTTATTTATTGGATATTGATATTTATTATAGGGCCCGGTAAATCACCAATTTTCCCACCAATTAATCTATATAATGATGAATTAATCGATAAAAATGAATTAACTCCATTACCTGATTTATTCTTTTGCGATGAAAGTGGATTCCCATATTATGATTCCCATATAAATTCAATTAAAATAAATCGAAGTTTTTATTCAAAAGATGTTGGATATAATGTTTTAAAATTTGATCATTATTGTCTTTGGATAGGTAATTCAATCGGACAAAATAATTATTTATTATTTATGAAGTTTATGATTTTATTTTTAAGTTTTTTTATAATTACATTAATTTATATCGCCAAATATACTAGATCATCAATTAATAGAGGAGAAATTAATCATAATTTTATTGTTATATATATTTTATGTGGATTTTGGATATTGATGCTTTGTGGTTTATTAGGAATTCATTTAAAATATGTATGTTTCAATCTAACTACATTAGATGAAATTACAATTAATCAAAGAAAAAGATATTTTAGATGGAAGGATAGAAGTGAAGGTGGACCAAAATGTTTAGAACCTAAATATCCACCAAGAAAAGAAGAAGGGAAAAGATATATCAATATTAAAAAAGATAATATTAGATTAATTGTTAGCTTTGATATTGATGAAAGACCTTTTGATATGGGGATCAAAAAAAATTGGATTAATTTAATTTTTAATGGAAATAGAAATCATGGATTAGATGAAAGTTATTATACAACATCAAAATTTATACAAGCTCTTATTATATTTATAATTCCATTAATTGATATCCCATTGATTTGGAAATTAAGAAAACAAGATAATTTTGATTTGGAAAGAGTAAATTTGGGTGATCAATATCATTATTATTCAAGTATGGTGAATGAAAAATTTTTATCAAATATAGAAACAAAAATAGAGAATAAAGACTGTTATATTCCTGGATATTTAAATAAACAAATGGTGGAAGAGAATAATGGATAGAGTTGTCGTGTAGTTTAGTTATATCCTTTTAATATATAACAGGGTCAATTCATTAACTCTTGTAAAGTATAATCAATATATAGACTGGCAGGGCCATCAGCAAAAAAAAAATATAACATATAAAGTATGAGTCTTTATAATCATACTTGATAATGTAATAACAGTCAATTTTCATTCAGAGAACGTTGGCTGATTAGAGTATATCATTGAAACTAATATACAATGAATTTTGGATTAATAATGTTTTTGGAGTTATTTATAATAACAAAAGAAAATTTGGAAAGTAGAATGTTAGCAAATACAATTTTGCTATATAATTTATTATGTTTTTTTTGTGCGAAGGAAAAGAAAAGTATGGGGTTGCAAATTCATCAACAGATAATATCTGAAACAAAAAAAATAAAAATTCAAAAAATATTATACATTACAATTAACATTCAAATGTCTTTTGAGTCTTTTGAATATCATTTTGTTGTTCCAAGGTATTCAACTTTTACAGATGAAGAAGAAGGATGGTCAAAATTCCCACAAAAAAACAACAATTCCCTCAGTTTACAGAAATCACAAGATGGAAAGGTTCTTGCAACAACATATTGGATGAGTATATCTATGGTATGTGAAATTTTTTTAAAAAACAAATAATATTATTTAATTTAAAATTTTTTATTAACCAATTTATTCTAGTATTTTATATTGTTCAATGAAAACCAACCAAATTCATTATTTTGTAATTCACCAAATTTTGAAATTCAACAATATGATGATACAGGAAAACTTTTAAAAGGATTAAAATTTAGTTTGTTTGAAGATGAACACTATCAAGAATTTTATAAAATTCTTGAAACTGATTTCAATTTTAAAATGGTTGATGTTGATTATGATTTATTTCAAGATGAAAAAAAAGAACAACCTCCAGCTCCATCAAATTAATATGATTGACCATAGCAGATGTTGCTGCAATATATATTTCATAGTCATTAGTACTTACTTTTTATTATTTTTATATTACTTTTATATTGTTTTACTAAATCTATATACTTTAATTTGCTATTGATTATATATATCTACTGTGTAATTAAATCTATTATTTTTATGTTTATATAGACTCTTGATTGCGCACCTTTAATTTTTCTTGGTACTAATCCAAAATCTTGTGCTTTGCAAAATTAAAAATGTTTAACTTGAAACTTTAAATAATCAAAATTAATAGAATTTATACTTCTAACGATAGTGCTTACAATCAAACCATAGTTTGGAGTGGCACGAATACTTATCAGCTTTATTTATTTAAAATTTTTCGACAGAAAGATATACAAATACAAAATGAATAAACCATAGTTGCAAACGGCACAAATAATTATTGTTAACCATCCTTAAAAAAGGTAATTCAAACCATGGTCATTATTTTAGGGTATGGTTGGGTACAACAGTCAAAAAGTACATAATTTTAGTGTAGTATTTTAGAGCCTAATAGATGTTCATATTAGAATCTTCACCTATTCAGTTAAATATTTGAGCCTCGATCAAAACAGAGGCTTTAGCGCACCCTAGAGTTTGAACACCACAACTATATATATTAATAATGTTGTAATTGGTATATAAATTAATATATACCGATATTATAAAAAAAATCATTTATCAGTTCATAATTTTATTTATGAACAAAACATACTCGGAAATAAGAATTAGATAAATCATAAGATAAACCATAAGATAAACCATAAGATAAACCATAATATCAAACGGCACAAATAACTATCAACCCCTTTATCACCTTTATTAGAAATATTAAGTTCTTAATATAAATTTTTTGGATATAAATAGCCAACTAAATTCCTTCAAAAATCGAAAATAAAAATACCAATAACACAAATAATTTAAATATTCAACTCAATTAAATTTTAAAATGCAATTCAAAGTTTTATTAACTGCTATGGTCGCTACCGTTGGTTTAGTTCATGCTGCTGTTGTTGATCCTGATGATCCATGTTCAGGAAAAATTGGTCCAGCTCTCAAACAATGTATTGATTCAATTCGTAAAAAGATTTAGAACTAAATGCTGTAGCTAATGATGATTACTATCACATGTAAAGGTTTAACTTGTAAAGCTTTACAACATTAAAATATTCATTAGTTTAGTCAATTTAAAACTATTTAGTTCAATAGATTATTTTTCTTAATTCTTATTATCTAGTTAGATATTTAGAGAATATATGTTTTGTGAAATCGAATAAAATTAAAAACTGTAGAATATAATTGTCATTGTTATTTCAACACTATCTTTCCTTGTAATTTTTTATCTTTTTGGTTGTTTTCGTATGGTAGAAATACTTGATTTAAATATTTGTATGTATTAATAATAAATAAAAAGACCATGAAGAGGAAGAAGAAGGAGAATCATATGCAACAAAGATCATATAAAGACCAAGACCAATATGAATATAAAAAGAAGAAGAAAAATAAGGTCAGAAAATTCTATAATTGGTGAAATTAATACAACTACACTTTGAATTACAACTAATACAAGTAAACCATTTTTTAATTTTTATTTTATTTAACTTTTTAATTTTATTTTAGTTCCTTATCAAAAATTTAAATTATAATATTTCCAAATTATACTTACAATTGTTAATTTTAATTATTTATATAATTATATTTGTCCATTTTTTTTTATTAGATTTTTTTTTTTTAGTTATATTTGTAAATGTTACTAGGTTACCCACCAAAGTTTCACCTGAAAAATAAATTTGGATTGAGTTGTTAATTTGTTTAATTACAATTAAATAAAATAAGAAAAAGTATTACATTTCTAAGAAATTATGGTGTGGTATATATTAAATAAAATTAATCAAAGATTAAAACCGAAATAAAGAAAAACCCAATAAAAAATTTAATACCAGAATTAAAACACACCTTTCTTCACAACATTACTGTAATTTAATTACAACTTTCTTCAACAACTAAAATAATAATAATTTCAACTTCTGAACATTGACCACCGATACAAGCATCATATAATTTATAAACACCACAATCATCAACTTTACAATGATAGAAATCAGTATTTCCATTCAAAGCTAATAAATAGTAACCATCTTTATAAACAACTGACCAACCACTAGTATATAAAGCATCTGGTTGAACTGGTTTATCAAATTGAAATTGATGATTAGCAACAATTTCACCAATTCTATGATATTCATCAGTTAAAACAGAATTATGTAATCTGAAAGTGTCAATACAATCTGATTTGACAATAGTACAATATTCATTAATCGGTTCAGCACTTGGTTCACTATCACATCTTTTTTCACAAACTTCTGATAAAGGAGTTGGAGTAGAAAAACAATGTGAACAAGTAACTTTTTCTCTATTACCATGTTCTAATTGACCATCATTAATTTCATAAACAATATCAAAAATATAATCAGAATCACATTCTTTAACAGCAAAAGCAATTGGGAATGGTAAAGTAGTAACACCACTTTCACATTCACTTAAACCTAATGGTAAAGTGGTAACACCTTCTTCAGATTCAGTTCTTGATGGAGTTCTGAAATAACCGGCTTGAGCAACAGAAACTAAAGCAAATAAAGTAGTAGTAGAAAATTTCATATTTAATTGATGATTAGAAAATAAAAATTGATGAAAAAATTGGGAAATTGTTTGAATATTTATAGTTCTTTAATTATTATGGAGCCCCTATTTGTTAAATTCAAATTACATAGTTAATCATATATTAATATAATCCACTTCATCATATATTATAATAGCCCAATTTATTAAAGGGTAGTTATTTGATGTTTGATTGCAAAATTTTATTTTGTGAAACTATGTGGCTGAAAGAAAAAAGCAAAAAAAAAAAAATAAAAAAAATAACACACTGACAAATTTACGAAAATAAGATCTTAAAATATGTCTTGAAAAATAAAGATTCTAATTATGATTGATTAACTATCCATTCATTAATCAACTGTATAAATAAATCAAATAAAATTTTTGATCTTGAAATAACGAAAAGAAAATCTTTGTAAAGTGTTTGATCTCTGAGTGTTATATGTGGGTGTTTACTGAAAATGAATTGGAATTACAAAACTAAGTCTTGGAAAGAGGCTGAATCAAGAAAGTGTTATAAACAGAGCATATACACATATAAGAGGAGAAAACGGAGTTAATAATAGATTTTATTGAAATCAATCACTTATTGATCTAAGATCAATAGATCGACTGTTAATAAAAAATAAGATCTTATGAATGTTGGCAAACGTGGCTTGAAATATAATTTAAAAAATTGACCACACACCCTTAAAGTTTTTAAAAAATATTTGGTGTACGTTTAATTCCATAAAAAAAAATAATAATCTTCGTAAAAGTTTAAGCTTTTTATTCTAAAATAATTTATTCTTACAAATGATCATATAATAATGAACTATGTAGTTGACTTAAATATAGATTCGGATATGATTAAAAACTACTTCATAATTAATTTTGTCGATAAATTAGACATATATAACTAAACTAAATTAAATAAAATTAGTAATATTACATTTTTGACTATTCTGGTTCCTCTTAAAACGGTTTTAAATGTACGATGAGTTAAGATGAAAGAATATCATTTTTTAGTTGAAAATTATAATCAACAAGAACTTTATTAAAACTACAATAGCTCACAATTCAAAATCTACTTTCAAATGAGTATTGAAGTACCTTTTAAATATCATTCAATTGATAAAACCTCTTTTTTTTTCTAGATCTTTTCAGAATCTTCCATTAATAGTATCATATATTTTACCACAGTCTATTGAAATTGGTCAAAAGAATGGAAATCAACTAATAACATAATACGAAAAGAATACCAGTTATACTAAAGTCTTTTGATATAGTTTATACTAACCATCAACGGAGTGTATAACGAAAGGAATCACAACGTAGATCAAAAGATTATAATACAATAAAATATTATTTCGCTATTTATGGAGCATTTTTTGCATTTTCCCATTTCATTTTGTTTATGATGGATTCTAAAACAAATTTTTAGTTGAACTAATTATTGGTTATGTTATTGATGGTTTAGTTTTAGGTTTTATTGAGACTTTAGATTATGATAACAATGGTCAAACGTATGTATCTGGTTGAAAACAAGCTCATTATTCTAAAATTCCTTAAATTCTTATGTATTTGTTTATTAATTTAGATATATAATTGGCAAATAACTGGTATTAAAAATTATTGTTCACTAATAATACATGAATATTTACTTGTCCAGATACAACTTTTTACGGGGTGTTATTCCTCCAAAAAAACGTCTTGGAAAATATTTAATGGTGTTTCTAAATTGGTTCTTGATTGGTTCATTAGCTTTCCCTTGTGTTGCTTTTAAAAAATATGCACCAAAGAAATTTTCAAAAGATTTTGAACGTTCGATTATTGGTATGTTAAGCTCCATATAATTTTAGTCATTATTTATTAGGATTTTACACATCATTTGAATTTATGTATTATATTAAAAGAAAATATAAAGATTGGTGATAAGAATTATTTACAATCAACTGGTTTGGTTTGTATTTAGCTTTTAGTTCAATTATAATTTTCTTTCCTGATTCAATATCATGAAAAAGATTTTAATGTGTGGTGTAATGATGTTGTATATACTAGTGTTGATTGAAATATACTTGGTAGACTAAATTCTACTTTAGATGTTCTATATGGATATTTCGGACCAACGGTTAAAGAATTTATCTTAGCCGATTTCTAAGTTTGTTGCATATATATTTTAATAGATAATGAACAAATTTTCAGAATTTTCTACGCGTAAAGTTTTTAGGGTTTTTCATTGTTCCGATAGCGCAAAATTGAAAAATTCTAAAATACAATAGAAGGCCCTCAAAGAATTTTAAATTTTAAAGAAAATAATTTAAAATTAGCTAATTTTATAACTAAAATTCCTTAAACGATGATAATAAATTGACCCATGATTACAAACATGAAATTATTTTCTTGCACAATAAGAAAGAATTACATGTTGATATGTTCGCAATTACTCTCTCCATGAAATGATGTGATTATAATTGCGTGACAAGTTTGCATGAAATGATAAGCTGCAATTGCATGACAAGTTTGTTATTCTATGGAATCATAAGTTGCGATTGCGGGAAATGATAAGGTACAATTACAGGAAATAATAGCTGTGCAATTTCTTGAGAGTTGTTTGATTTGCAATTTTGTTTTGTTTTGATTTTTTGTTTGTTTATGTTTTTATAACTCACGTCAAAAAATTATGCAGTGATTGCAAGTTGCAAATTTATAATCAAGCCAATCAATGATTATCAGCAACACATAAACGTTGCAACTAAAACAATAGAAAAATTATCCGCCTCCCTGTCATCAAATCTTTAATTCTAATCTTTAACATAGATTCAATGTGATGAACCTCCCTTCGCTAAAGTATCAATAATTAGATCCAAATATATAGAATTAAAAGATTGAATATAGAATTCAATATAGAATTCAATATAGAATTCAATATAGAATTATAAATTACAATTAAAACAACCATTTAAACGCCTAAATGTTGTGATAGAAAACGTAAATAAACTATTTTTAAGTAATTCTACAGTGACTAAAAAATAAATGGGGAAACATTATCAACTAAAAAAATAGTGGATATCAGGTTTTGAGCTCTAACTAAAGGTTAAAAACTTAAAACCATTTCAATTCGTTGATCACTATCTTTAAAGAACAAAAATGCATAATTTAAAAACTATTTAAATCATTCATTTCGCTAGTATTTTTATTCAAATTTAGATCAACAAGATCAAAAAAACAAAAAAATGAATTTTATCTGGTTTTTCTTATTAATCGTTGCTGCTGCTGGTCCTTTAAGTGGTCCAACTAGTCCTAAAATTGATAATTTTTATAATCCTCCAAGTGGTTATGAAAATCAACCAAATGGTGCTATTTTAAAAGTTAGAACTACTCCAAATGCTTTAACTAATGTTGTTGGTGCTGCTAATGTTAAAAATTCTTGGCAATTATTAGTTAGATCTGAAGACTCCTTTGGTAATGCTAATGCTATCGTTACTACAATTCTTGAACCATATAATTCTAATAATAAAAAAGTTGTTTCTTATCAAACTTATGAAGATTCTGCTGATTTAGATTGTGCTCCATCTTATGCTTTACAACAAGGTTCTCCATTAACTACTTTAGCTACATCAAGTGAAGTTTATTTTATAACTGCTTTATTAGATCAAGGTTTTTTCGTTGTTACTCCAGATTATGAAGGTCCAAAAAGTACTTTCACTGTTGGTAGACAATCAGGTCAAGCTGTCCTTAATTCAATTAGAGCTGCATTAAATTCTGGTAATTATTCAATTGGTATTGATGCAGAAGCTGAAGTTGTAATGTGGGGTTATTCTGGTGGTAGTTTAGCATCTGGATGGGCTGCTGCTTTACAACCAAGTTATGCTCCAGAATTGTCATCTCATTTAATTGGTGCTGCTGTAGGTGGTTTTGTTACAAATATTACTGCAACTGCTGAAGCTACTGATGGAACTCCATTTGCTGGTATTGTTGCTAATGCTTTAGGTGGTTTAGCTAATGAATATCCAGAATTTTTAAGTTATGTTCAAAATAAAATTAATCCTTTATTAGCCTTTAAATATAATCAAAATGATGATCATTGTTTATTAGATGCAATTATATTTTATTTTGGTAATCATTTCTTATCAGGATTAGTTAAATATATTACTGAAGGTTGGGCAATTGTTCATGAAGAACCAGTTAAATCAATTTTAGAAGATAATGGTTTAGTTTATCAAACTGATTTAGTTCCTGAAATTCCAATGTTTATCTATCATGGTTCAATTGATGGTATCGTTCCAATAGTTAATTCATTAAAAACTTATAATCAATGGTGTGAAAAAGGAATTGCTTCTGCTGAATATGCTGAAGATGCAAGTAACGGTCATGTTACTGAAACAATTGTTGGTGCACCAGCTGCTTTAACTTGGATCGTTAATAGACTTAATGGTGGAGAAGTAGTTAAAGGTTGTTCCCATACTAAAAGATTAAGTAATTTTGAATATCCAAATACCATTCCATCAGTTTTAAGTTATTTTAAATCTGCTTTTGCTACAATTACCGGTTTACCTTTAGGTGGTAATATTCAACAAGATCAAGTTTCATTAGTTGGTCTTACAAATTTATTAAATTGGACTTTTTAGAGTAAATTAGAGTTTTTAGAATATACAATAAATTAATTAGGAGAAATTTATTTTATAGATTATTTCTTAAAATTGGTAAAAAAATAGAAAATCATTTTAAAATAAAAATTTTAAAAAAATAAATTTCAAAAACGGGAACTAAAAATTTTTTATAAGATCCGAACTCAAAATAATTTAAAACAAACTTTAAAGTTTGTGATTCATCGAGAAATAACTTCGGTAAATCTTTCAATTAAACTTTTCAAATTTCAATCTTTGAGGTTACCTATATTTTTTTTCAAGAATAAATTCAAACTAAACAATTAAAAATGTATTTATCAAACTTTTTAAATCTAGATATGTTTAAACTTCTTAGTTAATGAGAAATCGTTCTTGTTCTTGGGATGTTAACTAGACCCCGAATATACATACTTTGTTTAAAAAATTTCAACAACAATGGAACAATAAAATAAAATTCAGTTGCAAAAATTATTTTCACCCCGCAAAACAAACGCGAAAAAAAAATAATGAAAATAAATAAAATGAAAAAAGAAAATAATCAAAAAATCGAAAAATTTTCTATACAGGCTTTGTTGCAAAAAAACAAAAATAAATAAATCTGTATAATTCAACAGCTGCAGGGGCTTAATATTGTAATAATCATCTTCGCGGTGTTTGGTATCACCAACTTGGTTCTTTATTTGACGAAAAGAGTAAAGATGGCTTTTCTTCTATTGTTAACCTGTTCTACTATAATTGTGTAACAAAATGAAAATTGCATTGTTAGCAAATGGGGTATACTATTCTTCACTATTGATCTCAATTTGAATTACAACAAATCAATACCATTTTTAAAAACTATATAAACTAGTACTTTTGACTTTATAAATTTAGTTTTGTTTTTTAAATCAACAAGATCAAAAAATGAATTTTATCTGGTTTTTCTTATTACTTATTACTGCTGCTACTTCAACTGCTCCTGAAGATGATGATTTTTATACTGCTCCAAGTGGTTATGAAAGTGAAGCAGTCGGTACTATTTTAAAATTTAGAACTTCCCCAAATTCATTAACTAATACAATTAGTTCAGCTAATGTTAAAAATATGTGGCAATTATTAGTTAGATCTGAAGATTCTTTTGGTGATGCAAATGTTATTGTTACTACACTTTTCGAACCATATAATTCAGACTCCAAAAAACTTGTTTCCTATCAAACTTATGAAGATGCTGCTGATTTAGATTGTGCTCCATCATATGCTTTCCAAGAAGGTGCTCCAGCAAATACTTTAGCTACTGGATCTGAAGTTTATTTTATTGCTGCTTTATTAGATCAAGGTTACTTTGTTGTTTCACCTGATTATGAAGGTCCAAAAAGTACTTTTACTGTCGGTAGACAATCTGGTCATGCTGTTCTTAATTCCATTAGAGCTGTTTTAAAATCTGGTAATTCAACTGGTCTTTCTTCTGATGCTGATGTCGTTATGTGGGGTTATTCTGGTGGTAGTTTAGCTTCTGGTTGGGCTGCTGCTTTACAACCAAGTTATGCTCCTGATTTAGCTTCTAACTTAATTGGTGCTGCATTAGGTGGTTTCGTTACTAATATTACTGCTACTGCTGAAGCTACTGATGGTACTGCATTTGCTGGTTTAATTGCTAATGCTTTAGGTGGTTTAGCTAATGAATATTCTAATTTCTCAACTTACTTGAATTCAAAAATTAATCCATTATTATCAGTTAAATTTGATCAAGATGATGAACATTGTTTATTAGATGCATTAATTTATTATTTTGGTAATCATTTCTTATCAGGATTAGTTAAATATATTACTATTGGTTGGGATATTGTTGAACAAGAACCAGTTAAATCAGTTTTAGAATCTAATGGATTAGTTTATCAAACCGATTTAACTCCTGAAATTCCAATGTTTATTTACCATGGTTCAATTGATGGTATTGTACCAATTGTTAATTCATTAAAAACTTATAATCAATGGTGTGACAATGGTATTGCATCTGCTGAATATGCTGAAGATGCAACTAACGGTCATGTTACTGAAACTATTGTTGGTGCTCCAGCTGCTTTAACTTGGATTATCAATAGACTTAATGGTAGTTCTGTTGTTGAAGGTTGTTCACATACTAAAAGAACAAGCAATTTTGAATATCCAGATACAATTCCATCAATTTTGAAATATTGTAAAGCTGCTTTTGAAACCATTACTGGTCTACCAATTGGTGGTGATGTTCAAAGTGATGATGTTACATTAGCTGGCTTAACTAAAATATTAAGTCTTGACTTTTAGATTTAGACAATTTATCATTTCGTTGTTTTATAATTATGTATTTTTGGTATTTTATGTTTATGTATGTTATTCAAGAAATTAAATTTATAATTTGATATTTAGAAAAAAGTTTCAGATTCTGTATAATATATTTTATTGTCATACTTTTCTTTTAGAATAATTTTGTTCAATCTTTTTTGGAATCGCTACCATATGTTCGCTAACAAAAAAAAATTGTTTCTTTTTTTTTTTTTTTATTGTTTTGTCTTTTATATGGGATATAATAATAATAAGTTGTAAATATAGTCTAATTTAACCGATGTATATTTATTAAATATAGTATCATAATTTGAGAAGTGCATATAAACATTACATTTGTAAGTTATATACCATGTCAACTTATTATTTAGAGGGTATTTGTAGCGTTTGTTAATTTTAATAACACATGAACTAGTGTACATTCTTAACTATGGGGTTGCAAAACTATATAAAATCAACCTCAGTTAAAATAAAATCAAAAATATATTACACGTCACTTTTATATCACAACACACATGTCATCAGAAGAATATAGCTAATCATGTAAATTTTAGTATAATTAATTATATATATTTTGTATAGTTAAATAGAAATAAAAGAAGAATATGGTATTTAATCGTTTCGCAATACTTAATTCGTTTCTCAATAAATGTTACTATAATAGTTAGTATAACTTGTAAATATAATCTAATGTAACTGATATATTAACAATATTATAATTTGAATAAAATCCATATATACATTTGCAGTTAAATATACACATGTCAATAAATAATTTAAAGGCAACTATATGCAGTACGCGTAAATTATTTTATGCGGAGATTTCTTTTCTTACCAAACTAGATTCAAAAAATTTATCAATACACTATGTACATTTATAAACATTCTACATAATAAAAATGAGTGAAATCATTTTTAAATCCAAAATTAAACAATTTGGATATAAAAAGATGGAGCATTTTTGTTCAGAAAAAGACCCACTTACCATTAAATTTATAAAATACCTAGGTAATGTTAAAGCACATCTTATACAAGGAGAATATCTAGTGGTATGTAACAACAAAATAAAATTAAAAAAAAATTCTTCGAAGTATATTAACCAATTATTTTTAGGGTACTGTTTCATTTATACAAAATAATGATAAGATGATAGCATTCTGTAATTCTCCATCTTTTGTATTTTTAATATATAATCCAACAACTCAACAATATTATCCTAAATTTCGAATTAGTTTTTTGGATAAGAATAAATTTAAGAGTTTCTACACATTTTTTGAAGATGAATATAAATTCAAATTTACAGATGTTACTTCCGAAGCAATGGATAAAATGATTAGACATCAAAATCAACCAGAAGAACTAGAATTATCATCAAAAGAAAAATCATCAACAGAAGAATCATTATCAGCTGAAGAAGAAGAAGAAGCAGAAGAAGAAGAAGAAGAAGAAGAAGAAGAAGCAGCAGCAGCAGCAGAAGAAGATGAAGATGTAAAAAACCATAGACAAAAAAGAAGAAGAATACATAAAAAAATTGAAACAAGAACTCATACAACAACAAAATCAAAAGGAAAAACCATAAAAAAAAAAAGAAAAACAACAACTACATTTTACAATTAAATAATGATAATTTCATGTTTCATCATTTATCATTATCATCATTATAAACGACAACAAAATCCTAATTTATGCTATTAGAATTTTTTCAGAAGTTAAAAAATATGACAAGCTAATACCAATATTTTTTTAATGTAATATCTATATCCTCATCGTTATAATTTCATTTCTATTTTTTTTAATTATTATTTTTAAATATAATGATCTGATTACAATGCTTAGTACAGCATATATGAATATATATAGAAAATAAAACCAAGGAGTGGTGTTGATTGAGTACTTCAATTATTCTTAACTATGGGTTGCAAAAAAAAACTTCATAAAAAAGTTTTTGTTTATCAAAATATCCTGATTAAATACATCATAATTAAACAAAACATATATCAATGGAAGAAGTTTATTTAAATTTTGTAGGAATGGTTTAATTTACAACTTTATATATTAGTAATTATTTTCTACAATTTATATCAAAAAGAAATATAATATACATTAAAAATTCTATACAAAATTATTATTTTTATTTTTATTGAGGAGGTTGAGGTTGTTGCATAGCTTTCATAATAAATTCAGCAAATCCAGGAGGAAATTGTTGATTATTTTGTCCACCTTGTGGTACTTGTGGTACTTGTTGTTGTTGTTGAGCAAAATTAGGTTGAACAGGAGCAGAATTTGGACTTTGATTAAATAAACCTTGTAAAGGATTTATAGCAGATTGTTGAAAAGTATTAAAATCAGGTTGAGCACCATGACTCATTTGAATTTGCAGTTGAGGTAATAATGTAGTTTTAACATATTCTTCATCTGGTTCACCTGGTTTATTTGATTTTGGACCATTTCTTGCTGAATTAGTTGGCATTTTTTTTGACATTGCTTTTGATGAAATTCCTGAACCAATTTCAATATCTGGTTCATCAACTACCATACCACTCAGAATTGGTTGACCACCAGTACCACCCCATTGAGCATTAACTACCCAACTTTTATCAGCATCAGTTAATCTTTGTATAGGTATAATTGATATACCATGTTGATAATTACAACAATCTCTTGGACCAAATCCAACACCCCATCTTGTTCTTAAAGGTAATGAATTATCTTTATTAAATGAAGTTATAACTTGTTCAGCTTCTCTTCTTGAATAAACTTTAACAAATGCATGTTTTCTTTCACTATTTAATATAACTGATTGTATTTCTGCATAAGGTCTTAAAACTTGAGCTAAAGATCTTTCATCCATATTTCTTGGTACACCACCAATGAATAATGTTCTTGATAAAACTTTTAAAGTAGCTTGAGGTATTGAAGAATCAAAACCAACATTTCTTGGACGATAATGAGGAGTACCTGGTAAATTCATTTCTCCACCCATAGCTTGTGGTGGTACAAATGCTGGATTAGCTTGTTGTTGAGGAGGTGATTGAATTTGTTGGACTTGTTGTTGTTGAGCTGCAGCTGCTTGCTGTTGTTGTTGTTGTTGTTTTAAATGTTGCATATTTTGTTGTAAAGCTTGAACTGATGATGTAGCTGGTGGAGATCTAACATATCTATCAGGAGATCTAGATCTATCTCTTCTATTACCATATGATCTATTATTATCACGATTTGATCTATATGAATCTTGTGGTGGCGCCGGTGGTGCTGAACTTGGTGCATTACCATTTTGCATTTGTTGTAACATATTAAAAATTATTTGTTCATTACTTGAAGCTTGTGGTGGAGGAGGAGGAGGTGTTTGTTGTTGTACATTATTACTAGCAAGAGCAGATAATTGAGATAATATACTATTAGTATCATTAGGTGGAGGTGCTGAACTATCTGACAGAGTTGGTGGATGTGATGATGATGCATTAGAATCATTATTTGATGAACCATTACTTGTTTGAGCCAATGAAGCTAATGCAGATAAAATACTATTTGATTCTTCTTTATTATCAGTTTTAGGCTTAACTGGTTCAACACTAGTTTTAGGTGGTGTACCAGGAGGTGTTGTTGAATTAAAATGTTTTAATTTAATATTTTTAATAATTTCAGGTGGGAAAGTTTGCCATTTATCCCAAATATCAATTAATTTTGAAATTTTTAAATTTGTTGAAGGATTTATTGATAAATCCATAGCATCATCAATTAAATTTTCAATTAATTCACCAATTTTATAAACAGCTGATGCAAATGTACCTTCTTCACTTGAACTTGATACAATTTCTTGTTTTTTATCAACTTCTTCTTTATACTTTCTAACTATTGAATCAATTATATATAATATACCTAATTTATTTTGTGATTGAACTGATTTACAATTAGAATATAATAAAGTTATAATTTTTGATTCATTATCTTTATTAAATTCTTTATAGGCAATATCAGTTAATTTTTTAATACGTGAACCTGAAACACCTGGTGGTGGTAAATTATTAATTTCTTTTAAAATTGATTCAAATTCTGCAATACTCATACTTATTATTACTACAAATTAAAAAAAGTATAATACTATTACTAAAATTACTACGTCTTATTATTAAGTTGTTACCTTTTATAAGTTTAAACTTTGGATCTTTTTGTTGGATAATATTTTACTGATACTTAAATTTACTTGATGAGTTAGAAAATAATTACAAAATCTATTTTATACCACAAGTAATATAATGTTATTAAAAGAATTTTAGTAAAATAAATATTGTCTAATAATACAAATAAAAAAAAAATAGGCTAGAAAAAGAACGGGTGTATATAGAAAATTATTGAATTTACTTATATTACAAATTTGGACTTGTCTTTAAGTTGGATCTTTTTTTAGTTACTATGTTTTCTTTAGTTGGGTGATTTGAATGGTGGTTTGATTTTATTTGATTTGGTTGACTATAAATAAAAGTTGATAATTAAAATTTGTTATGATTTGTTTATAAAAGAAGAAGAAGAAGAAGAAGAAACTAATAAAAATTTTTTTTGGATGGAAGTGTTGATGATGTTTAGTTTGTTTTGAACATGGTACACTCCCATACATTATTTTTATATTGCAAAATTAACAAGAGACAACCAAAAAAAAAAATTTTTCAGTTGAATTGGAATTGAAAATATTCAACTACAAGATTTATATAGATCAAATGAATAAATCAATAGTTACAAGAATAGTTAAAAACTATTCCACAACATCTACAAAAGAACCAATAATATCATCGACATTACTATTATCTCGATTACCTATAATTACAAAAGATATAAATCAATTTGAATCAAAATTTTATAAATATCAAACAGAATTATGGAGAAGATTAATGTGGACATTTCCAAAATGGTTTTATTTTAGTGAAGGTACAATGTCAGAACAAAGATATAGACAAATAAATAAAACTCCAAAAACTTATAGTCCAAAAATTATATATCCAAGAGGTGAACCAGAAATAAGACAAAATAGAGATCGTAGATTTAGACAATTTATAAGAGTTCCAAAAACTTATAAAGAAGAAGATCAATTATTTGGACAAGATAAAGAAGATTTAGATGAAAAAAAAGATGATATTAGTAGAAAAATTATACCAAATTCAAGAACTACTGAAGCTGATTTAAATAATGATTTAACTAGTTTAGAAAGAAAATTAGATAGAACTTTATATTTAATTATTAAAGAAGATAAAAAAGATTGGAAATTACCAAATTTTATAAATTCAAAAGAAGAAAATAGTGAAAATAAATTACAACCATTACATGAATTAGCTGAATCTGGTTTATATTCAATTGGTGGTTCAAAAATTAATTATTTTAATATTTCTAAAATTCCTTGTCATTTATTTAATTCAAATGATAAAAAAGAATATTTTATTAAATCTCATATTTTATCAGGTATTTATGAACCTCAAATTCCAAATTCTGAATTTAAATGGGTTACTAAAGAAGAATTAAAAGATTATTTACCTGAAAATTATTATACTGATATAGAACATTTATTAAGTAATGTTTAAAATTATTAGACAAATTTTGTAAATAGAAATTAATACACATACATATTTAAAAACTTTTTTTATATATTATTACTTTTGTAGTCTATATATCTTTTTTACCTTTTATAGCTTGTTGAGCAGCAAATACTGATCTATCTAATAATGTTCCAACCATTAATACACCCGCAATTGAACTAACAACACCTAAAATAAATCCAGACCAAGTTTTAGCATATTGTTGACGATTAATAATTTTTAAAGGACTTATATCAAAATTGAAAACAACACCAGGTACACCACCTCTTGCATGTAAAGTATGTTGATGATCATCATCTTTACCACCTTTTATAGGTCTATCGTGAGTTATAACAGAAAATTGATTTGTATCAATTTTTTTACTAAAATCTAAACTTTCAAATCTTGTTGAAACAATTTTTAAATAATAAGTTGCTTGATTAAATTTAGAATTTTTTAAAAATTGATAATTATCTAAAGGATTTATAGAATCAAAATATTCAATTAAATTTTGATTATTATCTTGATTACCAAATGATAAATGATTAATGATATGATCAAAATTAAATTTATCTCTATATTTTAAATATAATGATAAATCATGAACATGTCTACCTTCACTTGTAAATGAAGCACCAGGAGCAAAATCCATTGAACCACTAACTCTATTAATTTTTGCATTACCTCTAATTTTACAACCTTGATTATCTTCAATTCTTTTTTGTAATTTTGATACAAACCCTTCACGTTCACATTGTTCAATATTTTCACCATCAAAAAATTCCCATCTTTTTTCTGCATAAGCTCTACGAACAGTATCACAATTATTACAACAAAATTGTTTTTTATCTTGTGGTAATGCTCCATAACATGAACCACATTCTTCTTGACTATTTTCATCTGATAAACCTTTAGCTAATTCTTTTAATGGTATATCATGTTTTAATGCAGGTTCATCATCAATTTCTTCTTTAATTATATTACCATTATCATCTTTGATTAATCTAATTTTTTCTAAACCTGAATTTATGATATCTAATTTTAAATCACCAGTTTCATCTAATAAATCAACTGATATTAAATCACAAGGTAAATTAAGAAATGAAATATCTAAATTAATATCTAATTGTTTATTTATATCTCTATCAACAACTAATTCTGGACGAGTTATTATAGTTGTATAATCAACATATTCATTACGAATTAAAAATAATGCAACAAAAATACATATTAAAGTAATCATACCACCAGAAGTAGTTTTAATTCTTGCATCTTCAACAGTTTTAGCAAATGCATCGAATGATATCAACTTAGGAGGTCGTGAAGACATTCTTATTAAATGGTTGTTAAATTTTAGTTGAAAAAAAAGTGCCAAATGTTGTTGATAATTATCAATTTGATTTATGTGTCTCTTTTAGAAACAGAAAAAAAAAAAAAAATTTACGTGGTAAATTTCTCGATGTGCGAAATTGAAATATTTTTTTCATTAGTATATATAATATTTAATTATCAACAACCAACAAACGAATCAACCAACCAACAATGTCTCAAAATCCTTCTAATTTAAATAGAAATAAAACATTTTTTCAAAATTGTAAATCAGTTACTTATATAGATAAACCAATTCCAGGTCATACGTCAAGATCATCAGAAATAATAACAATTTCAATTAATGCAACAGGTAGTAGAATAGTATTATCAAGAACAGATAAAACTTTAAGAATTTGGAAAAGTTCTATAGATCATGTAGGTGATCCAATTATAATAGAAAATGCACATGCTAAAGCAATTGAAAGTATTTCATTTAATCCAAATACTGATACAACTTTTGCAACTGTTGGTAAAGATGAATATATAAAAATTTGGAGAGGTCAAACTGGTAATTTAGAAAATTCAATTAAAACTGAATTTAATGGTTTGAAAATTGTTAAATATTCAAATGATGGAGAAATTTTATGTTGTATTGATAAAGAATCAAATATATTATTTTTTAAAGTTAAATCAAATTATAAATTAATTTATAAATTTAAAATTAATGAACATATTTATGATTTAAAATGGTTTAATAAAGATCACGATTATTTTGTATGTGCATTACATGATGGTTCTATACCAATTTATAAATTTATTGAAACTAGTTCAATAAATGAAGAAGGGGAAGAAGAAGAAATAAATTATTCACATAAATTAATTAAAACATTAGAAGGTCATAGATCATCAACAACATCAATATCAATTAATCCAAGAGGTAATTATTTTTGTGTAGGATCAACAGAAGGAGTTATAAGTATATGGGATACAAAAACATTATTAAATCAAAAAGTTTTAACAAAAATTGATGAATCAATAGCTGGAATAGATATTAGTAAAGAAGGTGCACATATAGTAGTATCATTTGATAAACAATCAAATTCAATGATTTATGATTATGAAGGGTCTGAATTATTATTTGAAATACCAAATACAATAAGTGGTAATATGACTTTTAGTTGTGCTTGTTGGTATCCAACTAAAACTAGTTTAGTTTATAGTAGTGATTATGGTACTACATTAACTGTTTTAAGAAAACAAGACCAAGATAATAAATATAAAGATAGAAATGATAGAGAAAAGAGAGATGGAAGAGATGGTAGAGATGGAAGAGATGGTAGAGATGGTAATAAAAGATTTAGAGATAGAGATAGATTTTAATAAAAATAAAGAAAAGGAGTAGTAATTAGAAAATAAGAACTTCTAATTAATTAACTAAAATATGATTAATTTATTATGTATCAATATAAAATATACTTTGTATATAATATACTTAAACAAGTTAAAAAAGCGGTTTTTCAATAAAATAATATAAAATCGGTAAAGCTTAAGTGCATTGTAATTATCTTAAGATCCTTAAAGGGTTCTTTATTTTCAATCACCTTTTCTTCAGTTAATTCTTCTAATATCCAATTGTAAAGAAAATAGAATATACTATTGTTTAAAAATTATTATAGTAAATTAATAATAATTTAGACGAAAAAAAGAATCAGCAAAAAGGCACCAAAATTTTTTCAGTTTCCCCTTTTTTTACAATTTACAATTTTCAAATTTTTTTCAAATCCGATTTTTCATTTTGTTCAATTCTTTTTCAATCTTGTGTTCTTGATTTGTTATCTCTGTTTACTTGAACTAAATTATAGAAATGTGATTAACGATCTCAACTGATTTAATAGTAACTGAAACAGAATTAGGATCTATTTTATCTTATCAGATTTGATATGGATGTTTTCTTATTATTTCTTTTTTAGTAATTTATTTTAATGTCTAGATTAAGAAATTAGTTCATATTATTTTATTATAAATTCAGACATTTCTAGCCATCTAACTATAAACCATTTATGAAAAGTTAAACTAATCAATTGATATAAGATAATACGATCTTTTGTTGTTTCAATTAATAATTTTAATTAAAATGCAAAAAATTAATAAAAAGTGAAAATATAAAAATCAAACGTCTAAAAGGATCTCTATGTTTTTCTTGTTTGTTTAAATGTACAAGAAAACTAAATTACAATTTAACTTTAGTTAATTAATTAAAAAATAAACCCTTTCATTAATTTGTAGAACCCTCTCTTATCTTCTCTTCTATTATATTATATTAATAATATTTTAAAGAGAATGTTATATCATATTCTAAATTTCAAGAAGAATAGAAAGAATGTATATCAATTGAAAATTTGAAAAATTCAATGTCGTAAAATAGAAACCACACTTAATAAATCAATGTCCGAAAATATCAATTTCAGACAGACACGAAATTTGTATTTTTTATTTTTTAATTTTTTCTTTATTGGAATTTTTTTTTCTTTTTTTAAAAATTTTAATTTAGAGAAAAAAAAAACGAGACAACCAAACAAACTCACCACAACAAACCAACCCACGTACATTTTCAATAAACATTTGTATTTAGATTCATTGATTGACTGATTCAGACTATCACATTATCTTACCAATTAATAAGAAAACCAAATAATCAAATTAGTAATAAAAAAGATTAGTAAGGGCCAAAAAGACAGAAGAAAGAGTTAGAAGGTAAATATTACTATAAATAACCCAACCCTTTAAAATAATTTTGATTTTAATCATTACCAATACTTACCAAAATTAAGTTATATTAAATATATCAATATATATCATTAACTTAGAATTCATTAAGTATTTATCATCATCGTTATTTTTCACATTTCGAATTCTGAAACATAATTTCATTTCATCGACATTACTACCAATATTTTCAATTATCAACAAGATTTACAACTTTTTTTGGCATTTTTAAAAATATTACTGATCACAACATTTAATTGAAAAAGTTTTTGATAAATTACCATATAATATAAATTATATATTTACATCAAGATTGAATAACAAACAAGTTTTTTTTAAAAAAATTTTTAACTTTTAATTAATTATAATAAAAAAATTTTTTTTTTCTTTTATTCAACTTTATTTTCAACATTTTCAAATTAAGACAAACATATCTATAATTACTAAATAATCAAATATGGATCATCCTCCACCACCGTTTCGTTCATTTTCAACGAGTTCAAGTTTAACATTAAATTCAAATGCATCATCATCATCAACTTTAGGTGGAATAACAAGAATTCAACTGCTGGGTCCTTTAAATATGAATAATTTTAATAAACAAAGTTCACCAAAAGATCATTTATATTATTTATGTGAAAATTTGAAAAGAAAATTAACTAAAATTCCAAATATGGAACCATTTTTGTCTCAAGCTTTTATACAAGCTGAACAATTAAGTGAACAACAAGCTTTAAGTTTAGCTCAAGATAGAAAAAATCTTAATAATAATATTGAAAATAATAATAATAATAATAATACCAATACAACTCAATTGGAGAATAATATAAATAGATTATCTATTCAATCAGATAATTCAGTTAATAGTTCATCTAAAAATAGTAATAATAGTAGTAGCACTAATCTATCTACAAATAAAGATTTATTAACATTTACTGCAGGTGTATTACCAGCTAATATTAGTGTTGATCCAGCAACTCATTTATGGAAATTATTTCAACAAGGTGCACCATTATGTATAATTTTTAATTTTATTGTATCTGATTATCAAATACCAATTATAAGTTCAGATGATTTAAGAATTTGTAAAAAATCTGTTTATGATTTTTTAATTGCTGTTAAAACTCATTTGAATTTTGATGATGAAAATATGTTTACTATATCAAATGTATTTTCTGATAATACACAAGATTTAATTAAAATTATAACTGTTGTAAATAAATTATTAGATAAAAAAATTAATGATGAAGATGAATTAAATATTGATATTCAAATAACTGATGAAAGATCAAAAGTTTTTAGAGAAATGATTGAAACTGAAAGAAAATATGTTCAAGATTTACAATTATTAGCCAAATATAAAAATGATTTAATTGAAGCTGAATTATTATCATCAGAACAAATTCATGTATTATTTCCAAATTTAAATGAAATTATTGATTTTCAAAGAAGATTTTTAAATGGTTTAGAATGTAATATAAATATTCCTATAAAATATCAAAGAATTGGTTCAACATTTATTCATGCATCATTAGGACCTTTTAAAGCTTATGAACCATGGACAGTTGGACAATTAACAGCATTAGATTTAATAAGTAAAGAATCTGCAAATTTAAAAAAATCTTCATCATTAATTGATCCAGGGTTTGAATTACAATCATATATTTTAAAACCAATTCAAAGATTATGTAAATATCCATTATTATTAAAAGAATTAATTAAAAATACTAATGAACCACCAAATGAAGAAAATTCAGCTTCATATAATGAATTATTAGTTGCAAGAAATGCAATGAAAGAAGTTGCAAATCAAGTTAATGAAGCACAAAGAAGAGCAGAAAATGTTGAATATTTACATAAATTATATGATAGAGTTAATAATTGGAGAGGTTTTAATTTAAAAGATCAAGGAGAATTATTATATCATGGAATTGTAAATGTAAAAGATTCTGATAATGAAAAAGAATATGTTGCATTTTTATTTGAAAAAATTATTTTCTTCTTTATGGAAATAGTTGAACCAGTAAAAGAAAAAGAACCACAAAAGAAATCTAAATTTGGTACAAGAAAAAAGTCATCATCAAGTGTTACAAGTACATCAACAATAAATTTATTAGAATCTTTAAATAATTCCAAAAAAGATGATAAAACTCCTTTAGAATTAAAAGGTAGAGTTTATATATCGGAAATTTATAATATTCTGGCACCACAAAATTTAGGTTATACATTAATAATATCATGGTCAGGTAAAAAAGAAAGTGGATCATTTACATTAAAATATAGAACAGAAGAAATTAGAAATCAATGGGAAGCATGTTTAAGAAATTTAAAAACTAATGAAATGAATAATCATATAAATAGAAAATTAAGAGATTCACATCTGTCAATGGATTCAAATATAATTTATGATTATAATGGAAATTCAAATACATCACCACCAAATAATGGTAATGAACAACAACCACAGCAACAGCAAAGACCATCATCTGGTTCACGTCATCATTCATCATCTTCAACATATAGTATGATGAGAAATGCAACAAGAGTTAAATCAGGAGACTTATCACGATTATCATCATCATCATCATCAAATACAACAAGTCAATCAAATTCATCATATAGTACATCAACAACACCAATTAATAGTATGTTAACACCAATTTCACAATTTGATATAATAATTAAAATTATTTATAATTCAATTGAATTACAAGAAGGATTATTGACTAATTCATCAATACAATTTAATGAATTATATCTGAAAATTTCTGGTAAAATAGTTACAAGTGATGTTGTAAGTGATGATATATTAGTTAATAAATTAAGATATAAAGATGAAGATGGAGATTTTGTTGTAATGGATTCAAATGATGATTGGAGTTTAGCTATTGATATGTTGGATGAATTAAATGATGGTTCTGATAAAAAATATTTAACTATTTGGGTATCTTAATGATAATATATAATTAAAATTTACTACTATTATCTCTAAATACGATTGCAAAAAAAAAAAAAAAAAAAAAAAAGAAAAAAGATCTAATTTACAGAGTCAAAAACTAAAAAAGCTAATAAACGGCTAATCATCGATAAAATAAAATGTTTACAAGATAAATATATTGATTATATGATGGATAGCTTTGTAGATGTCAATATATCATTCTACTTAAATAAGAATACATGAGGGAGGTCAATTATAATTATAATAATAAAATGAAACATTAATTAACATAAATTAATTAATAATTTATGTAATTTGATTCGTCGTTGGCTATATGCAGGTCTACATAGAAATGACTAAACAATAAAAAAAATTTATTTACCTGCACTTCAAGATTAAATTTTTCAACTATAATCAATACAAAAAAGAACATCAGAAGAGTAAATCTACAACAATATTAACAACAGCAAGATAATGTTTAGAAGACTAATAAGAACAACAACGACATCACTAATACTAAAACCAAAACCGATAAGTACATTTCATATCAGATATAATTCTACAACAATTGAAAGAGTTAAAGATTATGTAGATGTATGTATTATAGGAGGAGGACCATCAGGATTATCAACAGCAATAAAATTAAAACAATTAGATAATGAAAATAATGGGAATTTAAGAATTATGGTATTGGAAAAAGCAGGAGATTTTGGAAGTCATATAGTTAGTGGAGCAGTTATAGAACCAAAATCATTAATTGAATTATTTCCAGATAGTGAATTAACTGAAGAAAATGGTATTCCATTACCTTCTGATTTAATTACACCTGTAACTCATGATTCTATGAAATTTTTAACTAAACAAAGTTCTTATCCATTACCAGAACCACCACAATTATTAAATAAAAATAAAAATTTTATAGTTAGTTTAAATAATGTTGTTAAATATTTATCTGAACAAGCAGAAGAATTAGGAGTTGAATTATATCCTGGTATATCAGTTGCTGATTTAATTTATAATGATGATAAATCTGCAATTTTAGGAGTAATTACTCAAGATATGGGATTAGATAAAGAAGGTAAACCAAAAGATAATTATGAACCAGGTATGGAATTTTATTCAAGAATTTCAGTATTTGCAGAAGGTTGTCATGGTTCATTAACAAAAAAAATTATTTCAAATTTTAAACTTCGAAATGAATCAGATCCTCAAACTTATGGATTAGGTATAAAAGAAATTTGGGAAGTTGATCCAAAAAATTTTAATAAAGGTTATGTTGGTCATACTATAGGTTATCCATTATCATCAAAAGAATATGGTGGTGGATTTATGTATCATTTTGGTGATGGATTAGTTAGTATTGGATTAGTTATTGGATTAGATTATTCAAATCCTTATATATCACCATATCAAGAATTTCAAAAATTAAAATTACATCCATTTTATTCATCAATTTTAAAAGGTGGGAAATGTATTTCTTATGCTGCAAGAGCTTTAAATGAAGGTGGTTATCAATCAATTCCAAAATTAAATTTTCCTGGTGGTTTATTAGTTGGTTGTTCTGCTGGTTTTATGAATGTTCCAAAAATTAAAGGTACTCATACTGCTATTAAATCTGGTATATTAGCTGCTGAATCTATATATGAAGAAATTAAAGATTTAGAACCATTTGAAGAACCAATTGAAGAAGAAGAAGAAGAAGGAGAAGAACCTCAACAAGTAATTCCTATTGATTTAATAAGTTATCAAAATTCTTTTAATTCAAGTTGGATATATGATGAATTATATGCAGTTCGTAATGTAAGACCATCATTTTCAAAATTTGGATTAATTGGAGGTTTAATACATTCAGGTTTAAGTACAATGATTACACAAGGTAAAGAACCTTGGACATTACATCATACACAAGAAGATTATCAAATGACAAAACCTGCAAAAGATTATCAACCAATAAATTATGATAAACCAGATAATGAATTAACTTTTGATATATTAACAAGTGTTTCAAGAACTGGTACATTTCATGATGAAGATGAACCATGTCATTTAAAAGTTGAAGATTTAAAAAAACATACTTTAAAAAATTTTAATAAATTTAAAGGTGTTGAACAAAAATTTTGTCCTGCTGGTGTTTATGAATATATTGAAGATGATGAAGGTAATGTTAAATTTCAAATTAATAATCAAAATTGTATTCATTGTAAAACTTGTGATATTAAAGATCCTGCTCAAGATATAAATTGGTCCGTACCAGAAGGCGGTGATGGTCCAAAATATTATATGACTTGATTATATGTATATATATAGTAGTAGTGGTTGTTAATAAGAAATTCATTTTATTTATATTTCTATTTAAGTAAAAAAAAAAAAAAAAAATAAAAATTGCAATATTACAAAAGGCAAGCAAACATGTATTTTTATGAATTATATAAACCCCCAGAATAATAATAATAATAATAATATAAAAAAAGTATATATAAAAAAAAAGTATTTTTTAATTTTGAAAAGTAGTTATAACACATTTTAATTGAATAGAAAAGTTAAGTAATAATTTTTTTGTAGTAGTAGTATTTTTTTTAGAATCCCTAAAAAAAAGTCATTAATTCATGAAATAATTTCATTAATTGAAAAATTTATCTAAATCTGATAAACTTATATCTTCTGGAGCACCAATATCTTTAGTTAAAAATCCTGATCTAATAACATTTAACCATTTTTTATTAGTAGCATTATCAGATGATGAATCATTACCAGTTTTTAAAGTTGATGGTGATGAATTTGTTTTCCAAATTGCTCTTAATGCTGCTGCATGTAAAGCTGCTGCTGCTGCTGCTGCATTTGGACTATGAGAACTTGGTGCTCTTGAAGCTCTTGGAGCTGCTGCTGCTGCTGTTAAAGTTTTTGATTTTTTATTTAATGATAAATATGACATTGATTTTGAACGTTTACCATTTTTTTTAATAAATTCAATATAATCTTCATCTTCTTCATCAGATTCTGCAAATACTCCTTCAAATTCATCATCAAATTCAATATCTGATGGTGCAGCATTATTTGTATTTTGTTCTTGTTGTGATTGTTGAACTTGTTTTGAATTTTTTTGTTGATGTTCTCTATCATCAAGATGTAATTCATTTAATGAAGCTGTAACTGGTGCTGAAGAATATGGAACAAATAAATTAGTTTTATCAAATCCTGCTGATTCAGAAAATGTATGTCTTGTAATACCTAAATCAAACATTGTTTGTCTTCTTGGTTTTGCTAATGTTGCTTGTTTACCAGCTTCTAAAGATGAATCATCATTAATTTTAGATGATAAATCTGTTGATGGAGTTGTTGTAGTAGTTGTTGTAGTTGATGAATTTTTCTTACCTGATTTTGGAGATTCAGTTTCATCCAATTTTTTTGCAACTTCTTTAACTGGTGCTTGTTTTTGAACTTCTTCTTGTTGTTGTTGTTGCTGTTGTTGTTGGGCTTCTTCTTCACCTCTTTGTTGTT
This sequence comes from Insectozyma bohioensis, assembly GCA_030582535.1. Lineage (NCBI taxonomy): Eukaryota > Fungi > Ascomycota > Pichiomycetes > Serinales > Debaryomycetaceae > Insectozyma > Insectozyma bohioensis. Next base: position 24,650 of record JAKTXL010000003.1, on the reverse strand, counting down.
TTAATTCATCCATTAATTTTTTAGCAACAACTTCAAAACCTGGAGCTAATATACCACGATAAACATAAACCATTCTTTTAGGTGATGCATCAGCCCAATCTCTTGAAATTGCATATTTTAAACTTGTATCACCTTTTTCAACTCTTTTAACATAAGCATTTAATTTTGCAGAAACTAAATTTGAAGTTTTAGTTGATAAATTAGCCATTTCTGGATGTAATTCACTCAATACATCACAAATTTGTTTAACAGTCATACCTTCACCTTTTGGATCTCTTTCATATAAAATTACAAATATAGCATATAATACATCATCTTCTAATGATGAATCACCTTTTTGATCAGGTTTTGGTTTATCACCAGTTACAGGAATAGCAGTTGAAATACCTGTTGCAATTGGTGCTCTTGATACTGCTTTAGTTTTTTTAAGCTTTTTTAATACAGAAGAAGCACTTGCAGTTGTTGGAGGTTCAACAGATTGAGGTTGTGATTTTGGTTGTTGTTGTTGCTGATTCTGAGAAGACGGTGGTGATGAAGTTGATGTCGGCGGGGTTGAATCTCGTGGTGATTGTGATTGTCGCTGATGATCTAAAATTGAATCTGGAGAAACACTTCTTGAAGTTGGTTCACCTTCAGAAATTTGTTGTTCATTATCTTCATCTAATTTTTCTTCAGTTGGTTGTAATGGAACACTATTTTTTCTTGATTTATGAGCAATATTTAAAGTATTTGGATTGAATGATGGAGAAGCTGGTGTTGCACCAACTGGTAAATTAATTGGTCTTCTTTCAGTTAATGCCATGAAGGATTAATTAAAGTTTTTTTTTTATTTTCTTGTTATAGTAGTTGATTAATTTTGAATATTATTTTTAATTAAACTTGAGATTAGTAAATTATCACAAGTTCTTTTTTTTTTAGCAATAATTATTAGATATATATAAAAATTATCTATAATTGCTAAATTTGTCTAATTTTGAATATGTATTTGTTTTCCTTCTTTTATTTTTCTCAAGTATTATTTAAAACCTTGAAAAAAAATAATCAAATAAATGTATTAATGAAATAAAAATAAAACTTGGTAATAATGTTCTGTTTTTTTTTCCAATATCTTATAATATAAAAAAAATTATGATATATGATACAGTAATATAAAAAAAAATTTAAAATTGTAAAATATAAAAAAAATAAATATGGTCGTAAAATTCGTAGTAATTAATTATTCTTAATATATTCTTTGTAGTGAATCTTTTTTAATTAGTTTTAACTTCTTCTCTTATTTTCTAAGTTGATTTGATGTTTTATATTTTAGTTCATATAATTAATTAATTGATTGATATGAAATGGTAAATTTAAAAATGAAAATGAAAAATGAAAAATTAAGAAATTAAAAAAATGTAATGTAAAGATGAATTGAAAATTTGGAATTGAAATGTAATGTAATGTAATAATATAGATGGGTTAAATAAATTTCTTTTTTGATTGTTGTTAAAAAATGAATCTATTTGTTGGGTTGTCTAATCAAATGATAATTAAATATTTAATTAGTTTAGTTGTAATTGCAATAATAAAAGTTGCTGGTGATTGGATTGGATTGGATTGGATTGATGTTGTAGTTGTAGTTGTAGTTGTAGTTGTAGCTGATATTATTATTATTATTGTATGATTAATCAACTATTATATATAATATATAATATATATATAATTAAATATATATTTTTGATTGAAAATAATGAAATGTAACTTGCTTTTTAAATAAAAATGATTAAATTTTTAATCAAATGTTTTTTTTGCTTTTTTTTAATTTTTATTTTTATTTTATTTTTATTTTATTTTTAGTTTATTTTTTTTTTTCTTGTTATTTGAAAAATAAAAATATATTACTTAAATGTTTGTTATGTATGTGTGTAAGGATGCTATTATGTAATATCTTAGATAATCCTTATTAAAAACAGACCAGTCGTGTAAATTTGTTGTCTTTGCTGTTCTCTTCTAAATAAAAGTAGTGTAATATTTCTCAATTCAATAATAAAGAATATAAAATAACAATAGATTATATACAGGAAATTACTATTATTATAATATTACTAGTATTATTATATTTTTAAAACTATGGTAGTAGTTGTAGTTGTAGTTGTAGTTGTAGTTGTATTAACTGATGATGACGTTTATGATGATAATATATATATATAAATGATACAATAAAGTAAAATAATATATATAATAATATTTCAAATATTTTTAATTAACAAAATAATAAACTAAAACTAACAAAATAATATTGCATTAATATCAAAATAGAACTCTTAAAATGAATCAGATAATGAATGTTATGAAGCACTAAAAGGATCTTAGAAAGGGTCATCTCTAAGTAATAAAAAGGTTGGAAGGATAAATGAAAAATTAGAATTTACTTATAAACCATCAAAAGATACTCCTAAAATTTTCATATCCCCCATCTCTTTAATCATCCTTAAAGTGGTATTCATAAAACACACATATCTTTTAATAATTAGATGGTTTTAAAAAAAATATCATACATTTTATTATAATTGTTTGTCTCTTTCTTTCTTCTAATGAATTTATTTGATATATAACTGAATGTATACCCAATAATTTTTATCTCTTTTTTTATTCTTCTTAAATGATTAGGATAAATGAAAAATTTCTCTCTCTCTATCTATTTTTCTTTCTCTCTCTTTTTTTCAATACAATATATATATATATATAATATATAAGTAGTTGTTATTCTCTTTTCTTCTTCTTATTAAAGACTAAACTTTTTATAAAAAGTTGAAAGCTTTTTGTGATTTGGTTAAGTTGTTTTTTTGAAAAAAAAAAAAATAAAAATAAAAAAAATATAACGATTGTAAGTTTTTGATTAATATAAAAAAAAAGAAGTTAGTTATATTTAAAAAGTTTTGAAAAAGGAGAGGAAGAGAAGAAAGAAAAGAGGAAAAAAGGAGGACAAATATAAAAAGAATAAAACAAATTAAGAAAAATAGGAAAAATTACATAATTTTGAAAAATTTAAAGTTACAAAAAAAATTTTTTACTTTCTTAGTTAAATAGGGGGTGTGTGGATTTGATTGAAAAGAGATGATTTTGATTATGGGATTCAATTGAATAATCAAGTAAACTAAGACCTTCTTTATTGGAATGTAAACATATATGTTATGTAGAGTTATATATATTAAATGTCATTATTTGTTATTTGTTATGATCTTATTTATTTAATTCAAAATTAAAAAATTTTTAAGTGGTGTTTAAAAATTTGATGATGTTTATGTTTATAGATAGAAAATAAGATTTTAAAAATTTGTTATATGCAGTACTACAAGTAATTGAATACAAAAAAAAGTTTATAAGATCAAAGATAAATAATTATAAATAATTTATCAGATATATTATATATATCTCAATTGAATGTTTATTGTTTCTATATATATATATATACTGAAATTTTTTAAAAAAAAGTTCAGGTTCTTTGCCAATGTTACATTGATCCGTGAATATTAATTTTACTCTAAGGAGATCAATCAATTTTATTTAACCAATTGAATCATTAGCAAATTAGATCAAATACATTTTACAAAAAAAAAAAAAAGGTTAGAGTGGGGTGAAGGGGTGTTTTTTACAATAGTCAAAAAATCATATTAAACAAAACAAATCACTATTCTAATTTAGTGTAAGAATCACCAAAAATATATTAAATATATTAAAATTCGATTGCATTAAAAAATTTCTTGTCTTAATTTAAATTCGGTTCTTTGTCTTTGTTTTATTTCATTCAATTTTGTGATTATCTAAAAAATATTATGAAAATCTACACCCCCTATATAATCCATCTCTCTCTAACAACCGATATCGCTCCAATAAAATTTAATTATACATATATATAATATCTTATCAAAAAAATAGAAATCTTTCTTTAGTTAAGGCTTTCGTTTTAGGTCTTAGTGTTTCTTTTTTTCGTTACTTCTTTATATGTATAAGGGATTAAAAATTAAATGATTTCTATATATGGAACACACTACTCTCAAACTAATCTACAACCCTCAATTCAATTCAATTCAATTAACTATTCAATTGATTGATTGTGTTTTTTTTTCAATTTACAATTAATTATGAAATTAGCAAAAAATAATAACTCCTTAATTAAACTTAATTATTTAAGTTTAAAATAACCTACTATTTTTTATTTATTTTAAAATTTTCATATTTTCAAATTGGGGTGAAAATATACAGGCGGATAGTTTGGGAACTTGAAAAGTGAAAGATAGGAATACGCAAAAAGGAGTCACCATCACTACCACCACCACCACGAAAAAACAAATAAAAAAAGAAATTTTAGAGATAACACAAAACCACATTTTTTTTTGGTTTATTTCCCACATGGCAAATAGTTTTTCCTTTTTTTTTTAATTTTGTGTATGTTTTCTAACCCTAAAAATATATATATTCACGTGATTTCGTGATTCGGATCAAAAGAAATTTTTATCTGATCTTTTTTTTTCTATTTTGCACCCATAATGTGGGGCTACCATAAAGGAATTATTTTTTTTTTTGCCTTGTTCTATCAAATGACTATTTTGATTTTGGTACAATTACACGACTGATTATTATCAGATCATTTCAACAACCTCTATTAACAACTTTAACTAATAATTAGTATATATTAATAAGCTTTTGTAATAATTGTATAAATAAAGTATAGCTATGATAGCCATGAATACAATAATTCTATACATAATAGTAACCGTTTTTTCTTAAGATACTGCTATTAACTTATTTATGTACGATATATTATATAATAATTATTAGTAAAAAATTTGTTATTCTAATAATTTAGTAATCTTATAATAAATTTATTTACATACAAAATATACATTATCTTAAGTTATTTAAATCAAATGTTGTATTATGGTCTGTTGTTTTATAACCGATCTGATAAGAATCAGATGATTTTCTTATAATTTTATTAAATAAACATAAAACATACAAAATTTCTAAAATTTAGTTATACTATTAGTTGAAACAACAGTGATCACTAATGAAGACTTTATAAAACTAAATAAATTATTAATTTTCTATATATCCTGAAGTTTATTAATCATTAAAAATTATTAATAATAATTCTCTTTACTTTAAAATAATAAATAATCATTATTTACTTTAATATATTCTTAAGAAAGTTAAATTCATCATACATCGATTTATATAAATTATGATCTATCATTTCTAAATGATTATGATAATTGTATGAATAATTTATGAATAATTTTAAAAGAATTATTAAGAAATATTAAAATTATATTATTAATGAAACTAATGAAATGAATATGAATAAGTTTTAGAATTGATGGCTAAAGGCTAAAAAAGAAAAAATTGCACAAATTTAAAAAAAGAATCAATGGTGATAAAATAGTGGTAAATTTATTTTATATATATAGAAAACAAACTTGAAGATTCGTTAATGACAAAAATCAATAGGTTTATATAATAATAAATTGAGAGATTGGCTCGATTTTAAAATATTCAATAAATTAAGTTTACAAACTGTTAATTGATAATACTTTTAATGATGAAATATATTTTAAAATATTTGTAATTTAAAGCCTTTACATTTAAATACAATTAGTTTCAATAATCAAATATAACTATACCAAAATTTAGAAATTATTATCAATGATTTATTGAAATTCATTTATATATATAGAATTACCAATTGAATTTAATGGATTTTCAAATCATTAATATAGAAATTTTAATTAATTTAATTTATTTAGAATATAAATGTAAATTAAATGGGTTTAAGTCCTTGATGTAGATGTATGTAATAAATTATATGGTATTGATTTATATGATTGTATAAGAAAGAAGTCTGTATTCAATTAGATTGATCAAAATAGTTAGTTTAATATATACATTTGATTATATTAATTAATAGATCAATGTGTTAGATTTGGCAACACATTTAAGGGGGGCGAGTGTTTTATAAAAATTAATGTGGTACTTTTTGGAGAAAAACAAAAAAATAAATAGAAAATTTTTAGTATAAATTGACAATAAAATTCCTCAAAACTTTTAATCCACTTAAAAATTTTTTATTCTTTTCTTTTCTTTTCTACATCATTTACTTTATGAGAATCCTACATCATTTACTTTATGAGAATCCTACATCATTTACTTTATGAGAATCCTCTTCAAAGGGAATTGAATAATTAATTTGATTACCTATAAAATAGTTCATAGAAAATTATTAATTTGTCATTTAATTCTGATTTTCAAACATGCTTTAGATTATAAATTATAATGTTTAAGGATAAATGATATACTTCAAAATGTTTATTCAAATCTTATCGAATAATTTCATTAAATGTTTTATTCATTTATTTAATAATAAACATCTATATTTATTTTTCTTACATTAGGAAACAGATAAGTGGCAATATTAGATTTTTCGTTAAAATTTTTATTAATTTCATTAACTTCATTAACTTTTTTAATTTTTGGAAACTATTTCATAATTATATGAACATTTGTTCTATAATAATGGAATTTATTTATTTCTTTTTGTTTTATATTTTATAGAATTAATGTATATAATTTATTTTATTGTATCGTTTAAAAATTAATTTAAATATTATGATTTTACTCTGTTTTTTTTTTAATTAAATATTTATATTTAATTAGTATAATTTGTTTAATTAGTATTAAAAGAGTCGTTTGTCTAATAAATAGAGATTAATAAATTTTATTAAGGGGGTTAAAACAATATATATCACATAACACAGGTAGCGCCTTAACAAGAATCTATATTGGATATTGATTGATTCTAGTTAATTGTAGAAATGAAATGAAATCAATTTAAATAGATCATGTAATCATAATTTGATTTCAATTATATGTTATATGATTTGTTAAGGGATAAAACTAAAAAATTAAAAAAATATTATTTATATAATTTATATTATGTGTATATAATTTTCATGTGTATGTTTTCATTTTTTATATAATAAATTTTTAAAAAAAAGGGGGGCGATCAAAATTAAAATTAAAAAAATAGGAATATAAAAAGGACAGAAAATTCCATAAAATTAGAAAAAAGAAAAAATAGAAAAAGAATTTTTTACTATCCAATCCAAATCCAAATCCATTTTGCTTGATTTTTAATTTTAATTAGCATTAGGTAATTTGTGAGTTTTATAAAAAAACATTTCCCCCCTTCCCCAAGAAAAAAGTCTTATTTCCAATTTGTTTAGAGTATAAAAGTATAATGGTTTAAAGAAATATAAAATGTTTAAAAAAAATTGATACATTAATTAATATATTTTATTACATTCTATATATATCTATACAATAATCATTTATATTAATATTTCTAACATAAGGAAGAAGATAAAAGGGGGAAATATTGGAAATATTGCAAAATATTGGAAAAGTTAGGACTTTGTTGGATTCTATTTTATTAATCTTTCAATGAATTTTCATGTTAAGTCAAGATTTCTTTTAATAAAAAAGTAGGAATTTTGTAAACAAGACAAAGTTGAACCATTTGTATGGTAACAAATATGATTTTAAACTAATTTTTGGAACAAGTTAATTATTTAAAAACTTTTAATAATTTAAAACTTTTGTTTTATTATTATTATTGTTGTGTATAAATTGTTTTTATAAAATATATATTTTTTTTTTGTTTTGTTGTTTTGTAATATATTTATATATTTTATGTATATTTGTTATGGGTATATTAATCCTACCGTATACCTTTTATTGTAATGCAAATCTCTTTTAGGATCACGTGCGGCTTTTTTTAAAAAAAAGACTGCAAATCCTGCATTTAATCAGTACACATTTTTAAATTAAATCAATTATCTCTGATTAAAGAATCATAATGAAAGTAATAAAAATATTTGAATTATGTATAGATACATAGCTTATATTTTTATTCATTATTAAATTTACAATTTTTTTAGATATTAAGTTCATTTTTCAAATTTTCTTTTTTTTTTTAAACTACATTATAAATAAATAAATAAATAAATAAATAAATAATTTTTTTTTTCATTAAATCATATACAATATATATACAAAAGTTTAATTAATTATAAATTAACATCACCACGTTTAACAAGATCAATAGCAAATTTAGTTTTTTCCCAATCTTGTAACCAATAATCATCATCATAAGAATTTTCAAAAGATGAAGTATTATTAGGAGGTATAAACCAATAATTTAAAGCAATATGAGCAGTAGAATCACTTTTATCTTCATCTTCTTCATTATTATTTCCAAAACTACTAACTTCATGAAACCAACCACTTGGTAAATATAACATATCACCAGATTTTAACCAAATTTTTAAATTATTTAAATTTAAAAAACCTGGGAAATATTTATTTGAAAAATTTTCAATTTTTTTACGAATTTCTTTATTTTTAATATCTTCTAAATGTAATAAAATAGGAGGAATTTTAGAAAATGAAGGAGGATCCAATTTTCTTTTAATTTTTTCATTACTTTTAAAACTTTTATTTCTTTTAATTTCTTGATCTAATAATCTTAATAATTTAATTTTTTCTTTATTTTCAACTTCATTATTAATTTGCCATTCAATAATATCTTCAATAATAGCACCATCATCACGAATATGTTTCCAATTTGGATTTTCTTTATTAATTTCATAATCTATTATACCATTATTAAAAATTTGATAAATTGTACCTATAGTATATAATTTTAATGCATCATTTGGACTATATATAGTAAATCTTTTTTTACCTTGAATTAATATATATAAATTATCGGCATGATCATGATGTAAACCTGATGATGTACCACCATTTGGTAATTGTTTACCTAATCCTAAATCTTTATCATCATCTGTTATTTTAAGGGTAGTAGTTGATGTATTTGGGGTTGATCCCATCCATAAATTAATTTGTTGTGGAATTAAATTTATAAATGCTGGTGAAATTGGTAAAATTTCTGGTTTTAAAACTAATTTAGTTAATGGTGGTTGATATAAATCTTTTATTCTTGAAATTATTTCTTCTTCATCATAATCTTCATCTTCTTCATCATCTTCTGGTTCCTGCTCTTCTTGATCTTCTCCTTCAAGATCATCAAAATCATCATGTAAATCATTCATATCAATTGAAGAAGTATCAGAAAATTGATCAAATGCAACATCACCAACATTTCCTTCTTCTTCTTCTTCTTCATCATCATCCTCTTCATCACTCTCATCATCATCATTATTTTCTTTTTCTTTATCAGGATCATCAAAATCATATTGGGTAGTCAAATAATAATCATGATTTCCATCATTAATTAATTCAATAAATTTTTTTAAATTTAATTTATGACGTTGTTCTCCACCACCAAATCCACCATTAAATTTTTTTTCAATTAATAAATTATCATTATAATCAAGAGTATTTAATAAATTATTAATTTTAAAATTTGATATATTTAAAAATGATTGATTTAAAATTTTAACAGGTTTTCTTTCTTTAATAAATTTTTTAAAAAATAATTCATTATCAATATTGTTAGAATCTAGGATTGTTATTTTTTCATCTTTTGATGAAATTTTATAATTTGTATATAAATTTCTTGTCTTTTGTTTCTTTTTAGGTATTGTTTCGGTATTCTCCTTTCCTGTCATTCCTATCTAACTAATCTAATTAACTTTGTGTAGAATATATATATATATATTAATTGGATTGGTTAGTGATAGATAAATAGATCGTTGTCTGATGAAAAATTATTCATCGCAGAATTTGTTAGAGTGTAAGTTTACTAAAAAAAAAACGTAGAGTGAAAAATTTGTCTATTTTGTGATTGTTCATTATCTTTTTATATAAAACAAATGTAAAACATAAGTAAAACAAAAACCATCAAAATGTCTTAAATAAAACAATTGTGTGTTTGTAATATACATTGTAGTAAATTTTAAGACAATATATTAAAACTATTGTAATGTTTAAATTATCCTGATAATTAAAGTGCTATTTTTTGTTTTCGCAGTATATATCACTTGACACATGATACATCAATCAACAATTTCTTTTTTTTTTTTTTAGAAAAGAAAACTAAAAAGAAGACAATTAAATCAAAGTAGAGAGTATAATGGAATTGGAATTGTGTTGACTCGAGGAGGACAAAGATAAAGATTATATAATAAATATTTAGTTGGAACTCGAAAAATTTAGTACGAAATATTTATTTTATTTGTTGGATTGCTATGAAATTCATTTTGATGGAAGTCGAACAAAGATTTACGTTATTTATTTTATTATATAATTATATATTCCGAAGTAAAAGAAAGTCTTTCATAACCACAAGACATAAAAATTTTACAATTAAAAGATCAAGTAGATAGAGATAAAAAATAGTGAAAAATAGTGAAAATTAAATTAAATATTACACAAATCCATAGCAATTAAAAAACTTTAAATAAAAATAAAATTTCGTAATTTCATGGAAGAAACTTCTTTCAAGCAAAAAAAGAAATTTTCTTAATTTTAATTTTACTAAATAGGAAATATTCTAGTTCTTATTTTTCATCGAGGATTTTTCTTACTCTTTTACATTTCTTACTTTCCTTCCTTCCTTCATTTCATTTCATTTCATTTCAATTTCAATTTCAATTTCAATCTTTTATCAAACATGTACATATTGATATAATGTATTTTTCTTGTCCGATATCGTATCTAACCAATTAAACAACTGAATTAACCCCATTTTTCCAACAAGCCATTTTTTTAATATCATAAATAAATCAATGTCTTATTCAATCATCAATTTTGCGTTGTTTTTTTTCATATTTAATGATTTATATTATGTAGACGACTAAGGCAGAAAAATCAATTAAAAAAAAAAAAACATTTAAAATTTAAAATTTAAAATTTAAATTTTTAGTTAAAACCTGTTGAATAAACTAAATTACATAAACTAAAATATTTTATTAAAGAAGAACGGAATAAAATATAAGGAGGGCGATTACTTTCTTCCTTTTTTTAAAAAAAAGGAATTTAAGGAGAGTAAATAACATATAACATAACATAGAACATAACACTCCTGATGATTAATTAAAAGTAAGTATTAACGGAAACTGAAATAAAAGAAACCTAACCATTTAAATTTAGTTTTTGAAAGATTTAAAATTTTTAAAATCAGACATTATTTTAGATTTAGATTTAGAAAGGGTTAGTGATAGTGATGTATGTGTACTAACATGAGAGAGAACTAAGTAAGTAAGTAACTAACTTCATTAACAATAACTCCTATTATTATAATTTATATGTTTTTAGTTCATCAAAGAGTTTTTAGTATATGGATTCTATTGTCGTTGAATAAAATTGACACAATAATACAATACAAAAATTAGTAAGAAAAAAAATAAAAATAAAACTAAAACAAAAAAAAAGACATTGAACATTCAACATACAAAATAGAACAATAAATTAATAATTAACTAATACATACATACATACATTAGTTCATATATTACTATAAAATGCAAGTAAACTAGTTAAGTAATTAGGATATAATATTGTCTTAGGTTTATCTCTCAATCTCTAAAAAATAAAGCACACACTAACAAGGATTTATCACTTTTAAATAAAACTAAATCATCAAATAGTTAAATAGCAATATAAAATAATATCAGAAGAAAGAAAGAAAGAAATAGAGATAAGTCGATAATAGTAAAGAAATTATAAAAATGGATAAATGCTTGTTAGAATGAATCTTACAGTTTTTTGACAAATTAATAATAAATATAATTTGTAATTTGTAATTTGAAATTCAATCCAATTTCGAATCGACTTCCTGGTCCAAAAATAATAAAAAAAAGAGACAAGGGTAATAACCTTACACGTTGGATAAATAAAATAAAATAAATTAAAGTAATGCAAAATATGAACCCACAATTTATCAAAAAGATATGTAAATTTCAAGTTTGATTTTATGTCAATTAAATTAATAATTTTGGTAATTAAATATTTTTAGTTCCCCCAACCAACAAACAAAGAGAAAAAATTTTTTTGTTAAATTTTTACCCGTTTTCCTAACAATACAATACAATACAATACAATTAAATTAAATTTATCTATATTTTTTATCTATCTATCTATCTATCTACTATTGTCTGATTGAATTCTTGTCCTTCTATTATATTCATATATCCTATTGTTTTCTTCTATCTGCTTGCCTTCCTTCCTTTCTCCCTGGTTAAAATTAAAAATCGGAGAATTTATTTAAGACATCTAACCTCTACCTTTTGAAAAAAATAATATATTATGTATCGGGGAAAAGTATAAGAAATAGAATTAACATTAACACCAAGAACTTTGTTAAAATTTATGCCATGCTGCCCCAAAACAAAAACACTAATGAACTCTTTCTTTTCAAGATTAATCACAAAATCAATATTATAGAGAAAGTGAGTGTTAAGCTCTCTTTTAGGGCTTAGATAGTTTAGTTTATTTGGTGGGTTGGTGTGTTTTAAAGGTTTCAATATATATATATTATATCTTGTATATAAAAAATTTATAGTATTAGTCTAACGAAAAACTAACTAACTAAAAAATTTTCATTTTATTTCTATTTTAGTGTTAATTAGGTTTTGAACAAATCAAATAATTGATATAGTATATAGTATACTAATCTTTATCTTTGTTTTTTTAAATCTTTATATGCAAAATTAAATTTAAAATTTAAATTTAAATTAAACGAAACGAATCCGCTATTTAAAAAATTTTATTTTCTTTTAAACAACAATAATATCATCATCAATTTAAAAAGTGGGAAAAACAAATAAAATTCAAGAATCGTATTATATTATTATTATTATTATTATTATTATTTAAAAAAAAAGGAGGAAAGAGATTTAGTAATATGAATTGAATAAAATCGTAGGAAATAAAAAAAATAATTTTACTAATGTGTTTTGGTTGGTTCTAAACACCATATACAACAAAGCTAAACTAAACTAAGCAAAACAAAACAAAACAGAATAACAATAAATTTAATATATATGCATATAATTTAACTATAACTATAATAATAATAATAATAAAGAGAATAATGTTAGAAGAAAATAAATGTCTACATTTCATTTTTGTTACTTCTTTCTAAAAAAAAAAAACTGCATTGAAAATCAGGACAGAGAGAAAGAGAAGCCCACGAAGTAAAGTAAAGTAATTAATGTATGTAAATAATGTATGTATATGTATATATGTAAATGTAAATGCAAATGTATGGCCCCAGACAATTTACTAAATTAAGAAATTTTGCATCAATTAACAAAAAAAAAAAATGTCAATTTTCTTTACTCTATGTTTATTTATTTATTTAGTTCTTCTACCGACATTCATTCATTCATAATGTGTTTTAACTTCTTTTTTTTGTTTTAGTATCTTTTGAGTATTAGATTTAAAAAACTTAACTAAATATTTTGACCGGTTTTCAAATTTCATTCATTCACTTAGTTAATTAAATTATTATATTTAAATTACTAAGAGGTGTCTTGTCCAACACAGGTTTTGAGACTAATTTATAAATTTAAATTAATTTTAATTTTAATTTTAAATTCAACTCGTGTTCAATTAAATTTTAAAAAATTTTTCATTCTAATTATTACTCTACTGTTTTTGATGATGATGATGTCCGTTTAAATTTCGTTGTCACAGTAAACGTCCGTTATATGTATGTATGTTATGTATGTAAGTTACATAGTGTAAGTAAGTAAGTAAGTAAGTAATAAAGTGAGTGAGTAATTGAAAACAAAAAAAAATTTTTTTGTTTCAAAGAGGACGTCATTTGCATATGATGTTAAAGACCTGAAACAAACAAAGAAATTAAAGAAAAAGAAAAAGAGAGAGACTTCAAAATAAACAATAATTGAAAAGATTAATATATGTATATTAATTAATGTTTAGTCTAGTCTGTTGTTTTGTTTGTTTTGTTTGTCGACGACTATATTCAAATTTGACAAATACCCGAAAAACGCACTAAATATTTTCTTTTTTTTTTCCTTTCTTGTTGTTCGTAGTCTTAGTCGTCCTTGTCGTCGTCCTTGTCGTCCTTGTTCGTTGGTTTTAAAGTTCATTAATTTAATCACTAAATTTAATTTAATTTAACTAAATTTTTAATTTATTTTTGACATTGAAAAGCAACAGTAAAAAGAAAAAAGAAACGAATAATGGTCAATGGTTAATAACCCTTGTTCATTAAAATGAAATAAGAATTTTATAATCAGTTAGTTTTAGTTAGTTTTAGTTAGTTAGTTAGTTTAGTTATTGCAAAAAGACAAAGAATGGCGCTATTTTTTTCTTTCTTTCTTTCTTTCTTTCTCACCGTTTGAATTTTTTCTTTTTCTTTTTCTTTTCTTGGATTAAATTAAATTAAATTAATTTAATTAAACCAAGTTTTATTAATAGAATGGGCCCAGTTAAATTTATAAAGGTATCGATGTGGTTACCACACCAAAACGGTTTTTAATTTTTTTTCTTTTATTGTCTTTTTTTCTTGTTCGTGTTCTTGTTACGTTACGTTTTGCCGTAGATGTAGAAGAAAACTTTTAACGAAATAGAAAATAGAAAATAGGAAATCGAATCGAATTACTATCGATTCATTTCCACTTGAAACTAATTAATACTCCGTTTATTTGGATTGTTGTCTCTCTTGTTATTTATTTTAGACATTACATATTAAATTTTTTTTTTCTTTTTCTTTTTCTCGTAATAACCTTATTATTTAAAAATAAATGACTGATACAAAAACCTAATCAATTAAATCAAATTATCGTCGTCATAATCGTCATTCATTCATTGATTCATTGTATTAAACTTTTCTTTAGAACAATTAGTCTATTGATCTCTAAATCAAGTAAAAAAAAATTTAAAGTTTTGTTTATTTTATTCGAAACGAAAAGCCAATCTTTTAGTTATATTATATTATATGTATCTAATTTAAAAAAAAAGACAAAACAAAAGATCCATACATCATATCTATCTTTCTATTTTGCAACATTTTTTTTTTAAATATTTATAATGTCTAAAATGTAATTTAAATTTAATTTAAATTTAATTAGTTGTTACACACCACAAAAAAAAAGTGTTTTATTTCGTTAAACTTGAAACGAATTAATTTAATTAAATTTATTTATTGAATGATTTCATATTATTATTGAATTTCGACTACTACTCATCTCGATAATAATAATAAGAAGAATTGTGGAATTAAGAATGGGAATTTCATAATTACTAATTAAAAAAAAAGAAATCATTCAATTCAATTCCAATTCAATTCTAATTGCATGTGTCATGTCTCATTCCATTCCTATTTCTTTTTTTGCTCTTTCGTCTCTTTTTCTCTGTCCCCCTTATTATATTATATTTTATTTTATTTGTCTGTATTACCTCCTTGAATGACTGTGTGTGGGCTAAGAAAGAAAGACAGTAAGCGAAGCCACTGATTTTACTCCTCCTCCCCCTACTCCTGCTTCCAACTACTTTTACTCCTGCGGTATGGGCACAGCACGGCAAGGTCATAAAATTCAAAATTATGGCCCGACTCTCTTCTCTTCTCTTCTCTCTTATATTCTAGACTGCCGTGTTCTAAATATAACTCTTTCTTATAGAAAAAATAAAAAATTTTTTTTTTTTTTTAAAGTATTATTATTATTAGATATGTGAATATGTTGTTATATTATAAGCTATAAAATAATATACAAAGGGGATTATTGATTAAATTAATTAAACCATTTTAAAAACTAATATTAATTAATTAATGTTTCTAAAAATGATTTAAGTAATTAAAAGATTAAATTATTTATTAAAATTAAAATTAAGTTAATAATAAAAAAAAAAAAAATAAGTAAGCTAAAAGAACTGAAAATAAAATAGGTAGTAAGTAGTTGTAGTAGTAGTTTTTATTGAATTTTTTTCCATTTTTTTTTTGTTTTTTATTTATTTTATTTATTTAATTAAGGGAATATTTAGTTAGTTAAAATAATAATAATAATAATTTAAATTTAAATTTAAAAATTTCTATAAAGTGGAGGAAGGAAGAAAAGGATGAATAAACGGTAGTAGTAGTAGTAGTAGTTGTAAGTTATTTTAGTCATTAAATCATTAAAACAAACAAATATGATTTGATTGATTTGGTAAAAATAAAAGTTGGTAATTATATATAACCAGTAGATTTTTTGCAACTTTAATTTTAAAAAAAATAATTTAGAAAATGATATAAATAATAATAACAAACAAACAAACAAACAAAATATATGCAAAAAAATGAAGTAAGTTAATTAGTTAAGTTAGTTAAGTTAGTTAGGTAGATAGTTAGGTATTTATTTAATGAGGAATGAAAAACATTGGACCAAAAGAATTCATACTTTTTGATTTTTTTAATTCTTCATTATTAGTTTGATATTGTTGAACAGTAGATGTAGAAATTTCTAATTCATCAATACAATCATAACTTCTTTTTTTACCTGGTGAAGTTCTTGATTCAGGAGTTATAATACCGTTATTATTATTTTTTGTTGAACTTGGTTTAATAAAATTATTATTATTATTATTATTATTATTATTATTAGTTACAGCAACTTGAACTTGAACAGCAACACCATTATTAAATAATTGATCTAATCTTTTTGGACTAGTACTATTTGAAACTGGAGTTAATGGGAACATAGAACCATCAATATTAAATGAATTAGGAATAATTGATGATGGTACTTGAATATTAGTATTATTATTATTGTTGTTGTTGATGATTATATTTTTTGGTGTAACCGGTGGATCAACTAAAATATTTAATGATTCTGTTGCAATAACAATTAATTGTTTCATTAATTTACTATATTTTCCTTTATCTTTAAAATATTTAATTTCTAAACTTTTTGGAGGATTATCAATAATTTTAAATAAATTTTTAAAATAATTTTTATTAAATAAATTTTGAAATAATTCAATTGATAAAATATCTTTAAAATTTTCTTCATCACCTTCATTTAAATTAATTTTAAATTCTTTTGTTTTTAATAAATTATTAAAAAAATTTAATAAATTAATTATATTAATTGGAATTTTTAATATTAATATTGATGATAATATAGTAATTAAAGCAATTTGTGAACTTGTATAATCAAAATACATATTTGGATAAAATTGAAATAATTCACCAATATAATTTGAAAATAATTTAATTTTTGAATAATTTTTATTAATTTCTTCATTATCAACAATTAAATTATTATCTTGAGTAATTAATAAATTCATAAATAAATCAATAAATGAATCTATAGTTGGACTATTTATACACCATTCTAAAGATTTTAAAATATGTTTTTCCATTTCAATAAATAATTCTTTATAATAAGAATCAACACAAATTTTTCTTAAATCATTTAATGAAGGAATTTTATATTTATGATCTAAATTTTTACAAGTAATCCATAAACTTGTTAAACCTAATAATTGATAATGTTGTTTTTTAACAATTCTTGTACTACAATATCTATCAATTAAATTAACAGTTAATGGGAATGTTGATCTTGATAAATTTAAAATTGTAATAACTTCCATTAAAAAATCTAATAATAAAGGTCTCATATTTAATTTAATTTCTGGTTGTTGTTCAATTAATTGTAAATTTGGTAATGTTTGAGACTCTATACTTAATAAATGATGTAACATTTCCATTTGATATTCATTAACATTAATTGAATGATTTTTAAATTCCATTCTTTGTAAACTCATATTTGAACATTTAATCAGTTGTTGATATGCTCTAATTTGACTAAAAGAATCTGGTGAAACAAACATAATATTTTTTTAAGAAAAAAAAGTGGGAATAGTATAATTTATATACTAATCTATTTTCAAATGAGGGGGTTGGTTTGAGTGGATGATGTCAAGTGTTGATTTAAAAATTTGGTTGTCTGAAAATTTGGTTGTAAAAAAAAAAAATTCAAAAAAATTTCTTTAATAAAATAATATAGCAAACAATCAATTAAATGACAAGTGTAATAATATAATATAAAACGATCGTAAATGGAATTGGAATTGTTGTAGTAGTTGTTATTTGATTATGGGGTAACCAGTACTTTTGAAATCAAAAAAAAATTAAAACACACAATTATAATATAAAAAGCAAATATGCAAAAAATTAAATCAATGCAATGCAATTAAATGAAAGTTAAGTGAATGAAAAAAATATATATATATCTCCTTAGATATATGAATAATAAAATGCAATGCAATAAAATAAAATATGAAAGATGAAATGAAATAAAAAAAAATGAATGTCCTTTTCAATTGTCTTGTGTTGTGGTTGTGGTTGTAGTAGTGATAGTAGTAGTAGATGAAATCAACTTTTATGAAAAATCAAAATGATTACTTTTTTTTTTAATATACTTTTTTGTAAAAGATAAGGGAATTTCTTTATACAAGGATAAAAATAAATTAATAAAAAGAAAGAAGAGGTTGGATGCAAAAATGAAAATTTTTTTTTTTAGAGAAAGTAAGGAATAATGATTTGATTTGAAAAATTTTTAATCCTTATAAATGATATGAATATAATGATGGAATAAAAATTGTAAGTTGTTGTTGTTGTAGTAGTGGTAGGTTGGGGTTGGGGTTGGTCTGTCTTTTTTGCTAAATTATTCTTCAATGAATGATGAAAGGTTAAGTTTGTTGATGTAGTTGAGGTTGTTGTTGGAGGAGTAGGTTGTGTTTTTTTAATTATCTTTTTCTTTTAAATATCAAAGTTAAATGATATTGAAAAAGGTTGAATGACAAAGGAATTGAAAAAATTAAAAAAAATAAAAAATTTAAAAAAAGAGAAAAATTTTGAAAAAAGTAAAAAACTTTGAATTGGGAAAAGTAGATTTATATTTATATAAATTTTTAAAGATTAATGTTTTATACTTCTTTGTATTGTTTAAAATTATAAAAATTTAAATTTGTATATAGTTAAAATAAAAAAAAAAAAAATAAAATATAAAATATATTATAAAATATGGTATCGGTATATACACAAAATATTTTTTACATTATTATATTTTGTACTTTTATAACAACTAAAAAATATAAAACTTGATTTTTATTTTGTTGCAGTTAAAATAAAAATAAAAATAAAAATAAAATAATCTTTAATATCAAACCAACCAAACAACCAAACAACCAACCAACCAAAAAACTTAAAGACACTAAGAAATAAATAATCGATTCTACATTAAAAAAAGAAAGAAAAAAAAAGGAGAGAGATTTACATTTACATTTACTATAAAACAAAAAAAACTTTTTCAAAGTTTTGTGTAAATTAATAAGTTGTATCAAAAACAAAAAACAAAAAACATAAAAAAAAGCAAAATTGAATAAATGTAAAAAAAATGTCTGAACTCAAAAGAAAAGACTTAGTAACTTTTTTGTGTCTTGGTTGGTAGGTTGTTGTTTTTCGTTGTTAACGTTAATATTGTTGTTGATATTGAAAAAAAAAGGAGGTGAGGTTTTTTCTTAAGGCCTGCATATTATACAATACAATACAATATTATAACTCACCCGCATATTTTGTAGATCTAAAACATATTTTTTAAAAAGTCTCTTTTAATCAGGATTTTAATTTTAATTTTAATTTTAATTTTAATTTTAATTTTAATTTTAATCAAAACTGACATACAACAATTTTTTTTTTTTTTTTTTTTTCTTTTCTTCTTTCTATTTCTTAATAATATATTTGTGTCTTTTATAAATATATTACTTGCAGGAACTACCTCTACCTTTTAAAAAAAAAAAAAACATTGAAAAATTATCAATAATTATGTAATAATCTAATAATTATTTTATATTTCTTAGAAATCAAACAAACAAAAAAATATATGAAAGAATTGCTATACAAATCACAAAATGTGCTTCGAGAGAGAGAAAGAGAGTCAAAACTAAAAGTTTAAGAGATAATGTTAATTTCTTTTGTTTTAATTATATTGTATAGTTATATCTTTCATATTATAGATTTTAAAAGAGTTCAGAGAAGAAATTTTTTTTTTTTTTTTTTATACTTTTTTTTTAATTTTTTTTTTTTTTTTTTTTTTTTTTTTTTTTTTTTTTTTTTTTTAAAATCAGGTTATATTTTTTGGCTGAAATTTTCTTTTCTTTTTTTTGATTTATTAATAGTAATAGTAATAATAATAGTTGTTGTAGTAGTAGTAGTAGTAGTTATTATATTATATTATAATTAACGTTGATATGTTGTAATTGAAAAAATAATGAAAAATTGAAATAAATAATTTATTATTCAAAATTTATTAATAATTAATTTAATTCACCCCCCAAACAAAAAAATTAAATTAATTACAATCCTTGCTTTTTTTACTTTCCTTTAACCTATATACCTCCTTTAGAATTTCTTTCTTGAAATTTAGAAAAGGAAGACAAAAACAATAAGAAAAACTGTGTATAATAAGTAATAAATAATAAATAATAATAATAATAAAATTTTTTATCTATTTATTATTTTTAATTTTCGATCTATTATGTTGATATTATATACACACCATACATTTTGCTTTCTCTATATATATTATATATTTCTTCTTTACCTCAATTTAGATAAATTAAAAAACAACAAAGAAAACTAAAAAAACAACTCAAGAGATATATAAAATTATTATTATTTACTACTTTACTATTGTGAAGAGGAAGAGATCGTAATGATATTATTGAAAATCTCTTTTATCTCCCTCCCCAATTTAATTGCCCTTATTTCCATGAATTGATACTTATTTCGTACTTTACTTTTCTATCACACTATTATTAACTTCAATGTTACAAGCAATCGAATAAAATTTAAACATATACTTTTTCTGTGTTTCTACATTATTATTATTATTTTTGTGTTGTGATTGTTGTTTATATTAAACTATTAGGTACTGAAATTTATTGATTAGATAAACTTTTCAATATTCAATATTTCTATTATTTCATATTAATATATATATCTCAACTGTATTGGGTTAAAATCAGATTTTTTTAAACTTAAAAACTTTAAATATGTTATATGTTATATGTTATATATATCTTAATCTTCTTTATATAATAATATCTATTTATATAACTATATTTATTTCTAATCAGAAGGTTTTGAAAAAAAAAAAAAAAAAGAATTTAAAGTTTTTTGGTTTTCTTTATAGACTAACCTGCATATAGCATACATAAATGGAAGTCTATATTTATATTATTAGAAATAGTCAAAGAAACATAAAAATAAATAAATATGAAATTTTACAAAAAAATATTACCAAAAAAAGCTTTTAGAAAAACTTTGAATTTTAAGAAAGAAAGAAAGAAAGAAAGAAAGAAGAAGAATCAAAGACAGAGAAACTTTCAACCTTATATTTTAATTAATTAAAGTTAAGTTCATACTTTAAAAAATTGAATGTTATTCTTCTTAAAAAGCAATCCAAAGTAAAAGCAAATATAATATAATGAAATATAGATATTTAAATCTGTTAATTGATTTCTCCGAGTTGATGGAATAGGGGAAAAATAAATAAACAAACCAAATAAACATAACCATAACTAACTAATAACAGGAAATATGATACAACCTTTCAATCATACTCTTATTCTTTCTTTTTTTCTTTTAATTAATTTAGAGTATACATAAAAAAAATTTTGTAATGTGAGGCGAGATTAATAAAAAGATTAAATAGAAAAACTCCGTCCCTTGTTCAATAATAATAACGTTTGTTCTTAAATTTGTTGGTTGGTTGTAATGTAAGAAAAGTTCAATTAAAATCTCATTATCAAAAAAACGTAATTGAATTGGACTCACATCTAGATTTCTAATACATCCCAATGGATATTTCAGTTTGTTTGATGTTAATCCTTTATTATTAAACCTTAAAAAAAAAAAGAGAGAGAGTTTAAAGAAAGAAAGAAAGAAAGAGAAAATGAAAAAGGATTTGCAATTAATTTTAATTTTTAATTAATTAATTAATTAATATTATTTATTTTTTTTTTTTTTGCACCTTAGCTGCCCCGCTATTTGTTTATGAAATGTGAATGGATTTCGGATCTTAGTTGATAGATAGATAATCGTCAAAAAAGTTGAAAATAAAATTAATTACAACAACAATTATAAGTAATATCCTTAAAAATCAAAAATCAAAAATCAAAAATCGTATCATGTTGTCGTAGTTGTTGTTCTATATTTAATCCATGTTGTAGTTTAATATTTTTTGCAATACTTTTTTTTGTATGTTGAACTAAAAAAATTGAAAAAAGCTTTTTTTTTGGTGGTGGTACTAAATTTGCTAGATCCAGTAATATAAAGCGATTTTTATAGAATAATATAACTATATCTATTGTATTATATTTTTTTAGTATAGTCTAAACCTTAACTTTTAATTTTAACTATATAGTATAATATAGAACTAAGAGTTAGTTAGTTAGTTAGTTAGTTAGTTAGCTGTTCAACGTGTCAAGAAAATGAAAATGAACAAGGTTAAAGAAGTTTAGATAAAAGACACAAAAACAATTAATTTAATTTAATTTAATTAATTTAATTAAGTGATTATGATTTTATTATTTATTTGATTTCCATCAAAATATATATGAAATTTGAAAACCATAAAATTAGACAAGAAAGAAAGAATAACAAGATTAACAAGATATTTATAGTTTTAAGGTTTTTAACAATTAGACACTTTTTTTTTTTAAAAAAATTTATATAAAATGCAACGAATAACTATAATTATTATACTATTGTATATTATTCTCTTACTCTATTCTATTTCTATTTCTATTCTATTCCTTCAAGATCAATCTCTAAGAAAAAAAAAAATCAAAAAAAAATATTATTGTAAAATTGAATTTAGTTTTAATTTAATTTAACTAATTAAGAAATATTTTTCTTCTTTCTACAAAGAAAGTTACATTATTTCATTCATTAATTACTATTTAAGTATCTCATTGCTTTACTTTACTCTACTCTACTTTACTTTATTTTTAGACTTTGACAAAAAAAAGCACAATATTGAAAACTTATTTAAATTTATATTAAAACAACTCCTTTTCTTACTTATTTATTTACTTAGTGTCTTTCTTTCATCCTTTCCTTTCAATTTAAACACTCTGATTTCTTTAATTTCTTTGATTTTGTGATTATTAAAATTTTCCGAAATTAAATGGTTATGAATGTACTTTTATTTAATTGGACAATCAATCAATCAACTAATGTCAAACAAAATAATAGGAAAAAAAACAAAAAAAAAAAAAAAAGAGAGACAATTTTAAGTTTAATATTTTAAAATTTTTTAGTTTGGTTTTTTTTAGTTTATTGTATTTTTTTTTTTTAGTTTATACATAACTCAACAATAGTAATAGTAGTAATAGTAGTAGTAGAATAATTTTAATTTAATTAAAGTAGAATATGAACAAACAAACAAACAAAAAATAAAACATAGTAATAGTAATAGTACTACATACTTTTCCTCTATTTGAAATTTGGTAATTTAATTAAATTTAAGGTATAGATAGGAAGAAGGATAATATAAACCTTCTTTAAAATAAACTTTCTTTATTTTATATTTTATATTTTTTTTGAATTATTATTTTGAATAAATTAAATACGTAAGTCAAAATCAAAATCAAAATCATATTCAAAATCAGGATAAGTTAAATATAACTTTTGTTGTATAAGGGATGATAATAATAATAATAATA
The DNA here is from genome assembly GCA_030582535.1 of Insectozyma bohioensis. Taxonomy (NCBI): domain Eukaryota; kingdom Fungi; phylum Ascomycota; class Pichiomycetes; order Serinales; family Debaryomycetaceae; genus Insectozyma; species Insectozyma bohioensis. The sequence goes on along the minus strand of JAKTXL010000003.1, from coordinate 905 downwards.
ATAATAATTATTATAAGAGAGATATTATGAATCAGAGTTTAATAACTACTATAACCATATTACTTTATAAGTAACAAAACAAAAAAAAATTTAAAAGAACTAAAAAAAAAAAAACAAATTTAATATTGACTGTCAGACTGACTGATTCAGAATGGCCGCAGTTTTTATAAAGAAATCATCACTACGGGTAGTATATTATCTATGTAAACCTTGTTTAAGTTTAAGTTTAATTTAATTTAGTACTTTAGTTTTTGTAAGATTTTATCAACGAAGAAGAACAAAACAAAAACAGAATTGTGTATATATTATGGATGGAGTTCGGTTTATAATAATATTAATTCCATGCGTAATTAAACACAAAGTAATTAAAATTAATTTATTATTTTATTTTGCAATATTTTTTTTTTCTATTCTGGTATAATTCGTTTAAGAGTAAATCAATTCCATTTGAATTCTATTATAATACAATTCCAATTCCAAATCTTTTTATATTATTTTATTTTATATAGGACCCCATTTCGAAACAATGGATGTGTCTATTTTTCTAAAACTAGAATCGTAGTTTTCCCAAATGATGAAATAGGTTGATTAACACATGTGTAGTTTTGTATCAAACCATAATGAACACAAGCAGAAAATAAAAAAAAAAAAAAAAAAAAAAAAAAAAAAAAAAAAAAAAAAAAAAAAAAAAAAAAAAAATTCTTCTAAATTTTTAGTAATTAAAAATTTTTTTTTTTATTATTTTGCCTTAAAAGAAAAAGAAAAAGAAAAAGAAAAAAGCCAGAAAAACGTTGACTGTTTCTTTTTATTCTTGTTGTTGTGCCTACCGTTATATTTATAGATCTTTGAAGTACAAATTTAATATATTAGTTATTAATAAGAAGGGGGGGGGGGATGAGTATAAA